>JAPMOR010034786.1:0-10158 GCA_026543865.1 Argiope aurantia | reverse complement strand
TTTTATTATCTCTTAAATGTTCTGCTGATGTAAGTTTCTGCATAAATTAAATTATTTCTAAGGTTGCAGCACTATTTCTTTTTGGTTAAAATTTTGATAATTGTGATATATTTATATAACTTTGTAATCTTATATTTCTTGCTTTGTGATTCTCCTGAAACATTTGAAAATCAAACAAGGTATAAATTGCATCCAAAATATATGTGAAAAACATAATTTATACTTGAAATTTGTCTGAATGTTTCTTATTTCTTTTCTAAAGCTTTAAAATGCTGATCGTTTTATTAAATGCAAACACTATTACAGAATTTGACACACATAAAAGGATCATTAAATACTGTAATGTTTAGGACCATTAATAACCAATGTAGACAAAATTCTATAAACTCCTAACTGAGCATTTAAATATACTTTTAAAATTTTGACATGTAAACTGGTGTCATTTTATAATCATTGTATCCTCTCTCTCTCTCTTTCTCTTTTTCAGTACTGAATATTGAAAAAACAAATGGCTTTACCAAACTCTCAAAGCTTAATAATATGCGTATCACAGTGATATATCTTTATTAGCATAATTTTTACAACATTTGCTTAACCTGTTTGTAAATTTAAATGTTTTTCCTGACCAGCCATTAAAAGTTTGAAATTATTTAATTTGTTGAAAATATTTCCTTTTTTTTTTAAAGATTTTTCTGCTTATTCAACTTTCAATACTAGCTGACCTTTTTTGAAGAATGTAAGCAAGCATCAGTTTTTGGATATCTCAATCAGTGAAAAAATTAGGAGAAAAAAATTGTTTTCTAAAAATATATTTTGGAATGAATTTGACATGCTTTGCATATTTATGATTCGATTTTTTAATGGTTATTTATTCAATTAAGAGGTTTTTTTTGTAGAAATATTGTAATAATTATTTACACATTTTTACTAATTTTTTATAGGTGCTGTCAGCATTGTGTATTACTGAGATGAAAAAGAAATACCTGCTCACATCAAGAAGGTCTGTTTATTTCAGTTTTGTTCTTTTATTTCTTTAAATTCAAACTGAGCTACTTTGCAGATATATTCTATATAAATGTTGAGAAATGATTTGCATAATTTTAAGTCAGATATTTTGTTTTTACCCGTCAATTTTTTCTTTCATTCTCATTTTCTGTAATATATTGCTTTACATTATTGCATAAGTGAGGATATTTTCCTTCAAGTGACATTTTTTTTTTTTTTTTTTGCAAGAGTTTATTATTCAGGGAACAGTGTCCATTCAAATTATATTTTATTTAATTAATGTGCTCCTTCAAAGATAATATGACTTCAACTCTGTCACATTAGGGAAAATTTTTCACAAAAGAAATCTTCATAACTTTTTCAACTAAATTTAAATTTTTAAATAGCAATATATTTTATTCTGTATTTCTATTCTCTTGAAATCTTTTCCAAACAGTGTCTTTATAGTTATTTTAATTTTGATTTTAAGAAAATTTGAAACAGAAATAAAAAGTTATTAATGATGGGAAGCCCCTGGAATTTATTTGTACTATTATTACTTCTTTTATGACAGTAAGAATAGCTATGTCTGCATTTTTTTAAATCCATTTTTATCTGACTTGTTATAATAATATACTTTCTATGTTGTCATTAAATTCTGTATTAACTTCATATTTTCTAAGAAATTTATGAATTGTAGGGATTTTAAAAGCATGATTTATTCATGATTAACATCTCAGTTTATTTATATCTTGAATAATCTGATTTGTTTCAATACCTTGAGAAATCTTTTTATTGAATTAAAAAATAAAACTTTTTATTTAATATTAAACTTCAGGAATAATTCCATGAATTTTAAATTGACTTTCTTCTCTAATGCTTTTAGTTTTGGCTTCTTTGCCCTCAAGTGGGGACAAATTCATTTTTCAATTACTTTTTCTGTTATGTCTTGTTATTGGACATATGATTTCCTTTCTTTAAAAGCGATTTTTCACTCTGAGAGACGAAGAAAATCCTACAAAAGCAAAGTTGGTTTTTAGGTTTTAATCATTTTAATTAAGATTATTTGATATCATATTTATTTTCTGGAATTTCCTTCACCCGAAATCTCAACGGAGAGGGAGTAATTACACTAATTTTGCTACTTCCTCTTTTTAAACCATATTTTTCTGCAGGTTGTTTTCTCATACCCATCAAAGAAAGTTTATAATAATAAATTCAAATGTTTAATTTTTGTCAAGGATTCTTGATAATTTTTTTTGTCTTTGTTAATTTATTTTAAGAAATTGGGTTTATATTGTATTCTGAATTTCTTTCCCTGCCTGAAATCTCTTGAAGATGGCGTTAACATTTTTCTTTGTAATAGCATTATTTGTTGATATCCTTTTGTGCAAATTTTTACAGAAGTGGGAAATGTTAGTAATCATGCAACGCATTCTGAATTAATTTTCTGTTTTTATGACTGCTTATATGACAGTAAGATGAGATTTACATCTAATTTTCAAAATTTAGTTTCCTTAATGTTTTGTATCAAGCAAAAATAAATGAATGAATTTCCATATGTGACAGCTCTACATATTTTCAAATTTAATCAGTCTTTCTACAGTATTGTATAAACTTTAGTCCTTCTTTTTAAACAAAGTAATTTTCATTTCTCTGACAAGCATATATTTGTTTCATTTAATTTAGGGAAAATTTACTCTTTCTTAGCATTTGAACATGCATATTCTTTTTCCCATCCATGAATCAATGTTCGTATTTGCTTTATGTTTACAGGAAAATATTTTAATTTAGGAATATTGAAAACTTGGTTATTTCATTACTTTTCTGTAATTTGTCTTTTCTCTTATTTATAGAAAATTTTTATGAGCTCTGTATTTTTGTAAGAAACTGCTTAGTAAGATGCTGGTTAGACGGAGTGCAGACGAGACGAGTCTGAACGAAAGTCAGGACGTGTGAGACGAGACGGGTCTCTGAACGAAAGACGCGACGTAACATGTGAATTAATCCTGCGACGTATTTGACGAAATCTATTTAATGTTCATATCTTTTGTTAATGTAATTGTCCGTCCTAAATGTAATTAAATGTGCGTGATTCTAAATAGTAGTGATTCCTGAGTCCTACACACACACGCACACACACACACACACACATATATATATATATATATACGCATCTAAAATAATATGAATGTTACAGTGACAAATTTTATTTCTGTTTTTGAGTAGTTACATTATATTAGGATGAACATTACAGTTTCCATTTTTACAGTTACAATTTTTGAAGCTGAAAAATTATTCTTGACAAATATATCAGTTTTTCTTTTTCTTTAAAAAAAATGTTTTGAGGACTTATATCCCCAATTTTTTTCATTAACTATAACGTGTTTTACTATAAACCGAGAACTGCCGAGGGAAAATATTCCTATTTATATTCTAATCAAACTGGAATAAACAGTACCGATGTTCTTTGTCCCATGAACTGAATGGCATTTTCCATTCATGAATGGTCTTCTTTTCTGTATGGTCTTCTTTACTGTACTGTGAAACACAAAACACTGAAGTGCAAGACTCTGAAAATGAAAATCTTAGTACTCTTGGGATTCATCACATTGGTACCCGGTATTTCTAAACAAGCTCTACAAATATAAATTCCTAGCGGATGCTCATATTAAAATAATGAGCATTCGTTCTATTTGAATCTCTTAAACATAATAACAATTAAGTTCAATATGTATATACAGAAAGAGAGAGAAAGTCTTTTTTATCTGTTGCAACAATTTTAGCTGTCAGAAATAATATGATTTTACACTTTTCTAGACAATCATTAAAATAATGATTGAGATTTTGGTAGGTTTGCGAAATATTTATTTATTGCCTGTATTATTCCTATTTCTACATATACAAGCGAAAGGAGTTTCAGTACTCTGCGCCTTGTAAAGAACTATTTACGAACTACTACCGTAGGAAAAACGCTGAAAAACCCTAGTGATGTTAAGAATTAAAACAAAAATCTAAAAATCTTTACTTGGATAAGATTATCAAAATATCTGATGAATTATATCCTAACAGTAGGATACAGTTACATTAAAATTATTGTATGAAAGTGATAAATATTGTAATGATTATATATATGTATATACATGTGAGTTAGATACTGTTAATAATTATTTTCTGCTGTTTCAGCAATTGTTTTATTTCGTGATGAGATTTTAATAATAATGTGTACATTTATTTATAATATTATAGAGGTATATTTTATTTGTTATAATATCTATACTCTAAATTCCACATTTCATTTTATTGCTCTTCTTTTCGTCAAAAAATTCTTACTGTCGCGATATCAAAATTATTTATAAATGCCCATAAAGTTTAAACGCTCAGTGACTCTGTTTTCAGTAATTATATTATAAAAAAAGGCTTTGTTTCAGTAATAAATATTATTATATTAATTGCAGATTCATCCTTTCAACTTTAATTTAAAGCATAAATTCTACGGGAGCTAACAGAAAATTAGAGAGATACATATTACGTTATGATTGAAGGCCTTTACAATATTACCAGTGAATTATATCACTATCAAAATTTAAAGTTTTAAAATATTTTGATGAAGAAGTTATTAAAGTAAGAATTGCATAAAATATTTAATTATTAAAATTTTAACGAACATTAAGATTGCGAACCGGCTGGTCGCCAAAGGCGGCTAGTACTTATATAAAGCTCAATGTGTGATTGTATGTGTGTGTTGGCGCTCTACAGGCCAGACCGTTCGAGCTACAGCTACCAAATTTGGCACAGGCATACTTTGGAGGTCGGGAATGTGCACCTGGGCTCCCTTTTTTTTTAATTTTTAATTAGAATTTTAATTATTAATTAAAAACCAACTTTCCCGCCAAAAAAATCTTTTCATTTCCCCACCTCCTAAATGAGTAAGGCTTCAGTTTTTTTTCCCACGCTAAAGAGGATAAGCTTAAGAAATTTTCGGCTGATTATTTCAAAGGATTCTGTTTATTTTCTTAAGGTTTGATGCATTTAAAGTTAAACATTGTTAATTAATCGATCTTTCAGATTCATTCTGAAGTAGTTTTGAATTAAAATAAAAAAGAATAAAGGAAATTAAAAATTTCTAATCTGCATAGTGTTGCCCCAACTGGCGTAGAAAATTCATGCACTTGCGTTACCATAATTGGCGTTGAAAATTCACGCATGCGCATTGTGTTCTGATTGTTGACAACGAATACGGACTTGGTTTTGAAGGCTTAATATGTTTTCGACAGATTATTTCAAACGATTCTGTTTACTTTTTTAGTGTTTGAAGCATTTAAAACTAAACATTGTTAATTAATCGATCTGTTCATGATGAATCTGAGAAAATTTTGTTCAAAACTTCTTGAGATATTATATAAATTAAGAAAAATATTCTTTAGTGCCCATAAGGTTTAAATACTCCGCGACTCTGTTTTCAGTACTCATATTTTTTAAAAATGCTTCGTTTCAGTAAAAAAAAAATATTATATTTATTGCAGTTTAATCATTTCCACTTTAATTTGAAGCATAAATTCTACGGGAGCTAACAGAAAATTAGAGATATACATATTACGTTATGGCTGAAGGCCTTTATAATATTATGAGTGAATTATATGACCCAATAAGCGAATTTTGATGCTTTCAAGAACTATTCATTGTATAACTGGTCGTCTTCTCTTCTAACTTTTTATTAATTTTTTTTATCTTTCTTTTGTTGTTTTTGCATATGAGTTACTAAAAATTAGAATTAAATGCCATTTATTCTCCTGCGCCTACTAGCCTTTTCAGTTCCGAACCTCAGGATGGAGCTCCGAATTTGAAGCTGCAGTAATACCGCTATTTTGAGAAGCGACCAATTAGCGAGAGGCGAAATTTGTACGCGCCATCTGTTATTGGCTTCAGAAAACTTGGCAAGAGAATATAGAGGCAAAAGCGGAAGAGCAGTTCTCCTAGTCAAGGGTGAAGTGGTATGGAGGATGGGGTAAAAAAAGAGACCAATCAGTGATGTCCTGGCGGCCTTTTATGAAAAGGCAGGAGCAGCTGCCATCCCCCCCTCCAAGATTTTTTTTTTTTTTTTTTTTTTTTTCCCGAGCAGACAAAATTAGAAAGCATAATTAAACGGAATATTCTCTGAAATTTTATGTCTCGCCGATAGTTTTTTTTTCATTGTATTTACTGTCATTTAGTTGAAGTATTGAAGGAAACGCCTCTTGTCTATGAAATCATTAAAACTATGTTTGCTGTTCGGAGAAAATGTCGATTTTGCTCTGTGATCGTATACTCGTATTCGCCAAATCTGACGTTTACTCAGACTAAATATAAGGCATTTTCAATTGATTAGCAGATGGTTCATATTGCTATTTCAAGAATCTATCGATGTTTTTCAGTGTCATTGCAAATTAGATCACTTAATCACTGCCATTAGACGACAAATGGTGATGGTGTTAAAAACTAGTAAATAATGAAAGTGAGTTGCAAGATATTTTGTAAACGTAACGAGGAAACGAACGCCGACTGAAAAAAAAATCAGTTGAAAAATTAAAAAAAAAAATGTTATCATGAGTAATTTTTAATAAACAAATGTCGTTTTTATTGTCTTTAGACTGCAGCAACTTTTCGAATTGTATACAACGACTGATTCTCCGGAAAAAAAAAAAAAAAATCAGAACAAATTTTTGGTTATCATACTGAAATTGAATTTTCAAAAATGACCAAACTACACAAATTCAATACAACTCTCGCTGAATTTAAGTTATTAATTGGTAATCATAATCTTTGGGCATGTGATTCCTCAAACAATAATGCATCCCAAATTCATTAAATTTCTGACGAATATGACGTTTACAAATCATTTAGTCATAAAAATAAGGGCTTACATTAATCATTTTTTTTATCACATTTGGTGACAATCTAATTAAAATGATCTGTTAGCTTATTCTCTAAGTTTTTAAATTACCAAGTTTAAGTGTACTAAGTTTAAATTACTAAGTTTAAGTGTACTCTGATACAATGACAAGATTTGATTCAAAACGTCATATATGATATCTGCATCTAATACAAATCTGGATTGCAGGACTTTTTAATATTTGTGAAGAAGAAATTGTACGGTCTTATTTTGTCCACTATCAGTAAGCTTCATTCTGCTACAAAATTGACTTTTAATAATTCTATCTGGAGAACTTGTGAGTCAACATTCACATCCTAGGGACTATATTGATATAAGTATACAGGGATCACTTGCCATCGGGCCAGCTGGCAATCTGGCCAGTCCGCCACTGTTGGTGCCGTCATACTAGACTAAAAACAGAAGAAACAAACTTCGATTTCAGAATTCCGGGCATCATTCTAGGAAGTATTTATTACAGAATAGTTAGCGATAAAAAATTGCAGAGTCTTTACTTCCTTTTGAAGTAGCCAGGAAAATGAAGCGTATACAAATTAAACAAAAATTGGCATTTTATCTCCATTTTTCAAGTTTCCTTCATTCCGGAATTCGAGCATTCGGTTCAGAGATCAATATTCCAAAAACCAAGAGTGTAGAGTATATTTCAACTTAATAAATGGTATCCATGGATCTTTCGTGGGGTCCATGTACTGTTACATAGATGATCAAATAACTCAAGATTGAAGTTTTGAATTTTGCACTTGAGCTTAGTAGTGTAACTAGGAGGGGCAAGAATTTTTAACATTTTCGACACCTAAGGACTTAAAAATTGTCAGAAGAGATGCATCTTTTGTTTTATATGTATATAAATAATTTTTAGTAAAATTTTTAGAAAAGGGCAATTTTGTATGTCATACACTAATTAATGCGTTAATTGATTTTTATATAAAATCTTTGAGTTTTTATGTAATTGCATACTTTTATATTTGGTGTAATGCATTAAATTTTTCAATTGGTGCTAGATATATTATTAAACATTTTCATTACTAAATCTTCATAGCTGAATTTAATGAAATGCGTGAAATAATTCTGTATATTATTAGAGATATTAACTTTATTAAAAAGACTTATATATGTTAACAAAGGATTTATTTCAATAATCAGAGTTTCCATAACATGCCTAAAGGAAAAACTTATAAACTTATAATGTCTTTTTCATTATTATTTGTGCGTGTGTGTGTGAGAGAGAAAGAGAGAGATTAGAAGGATTAAGAGAAAAGTAAACATTTCATAATTTTTTAAGTATGATGTAAATAGAAATATTTTTTTTATTTGTAGTTTTCTAATGTTCTAAAAGTTTCATACTAACAATTTTTTTATTTGTGCCTTATATTAATTATTGAAAAAAGAGTGGGGAAAATTCTTTGTGTATATTTAATAAAAATTTTCAGATTAATTTTATAAAAATTGTTTTCTACACATTTTTTGAAATATTCAAATGATTCATTTTATATTCACAGACTGTGTATATATAGTCACTGTGAAGTTATTTGTAATCTTTAAATCATATCAATTTCATAATGTTTCATATATTATTATTTTGCTTCAACTGCACTTTTAATCCCTCGGTATATATATATAAGGAGAAGAAAGGACAATGTTTTGCTATTTGCCCTCGGCATCTTTAAAATATATTTAAAATTACATCAACATCAAAGGGCATAATTATAATGAAAAATATTTATAATCACCTGAAATGCTACATTCTGACACTTTTATGGAGAGTGGAATAAAGTCCAGGCTGGTACAAGCTTTTAATGCACTTAGACTACTGGATGTCAATATGGTTTCCAGGTTAATAAGAAATTCAAAGATCTAATATGAATTACAATAATTAGCAATGAACCTAGATGCCCAGCTGTTGTATGATTTGCCCAGTTGCTTTTCTTATATAACTGTTAAGATGAGATGAATAAATTCTACTTAATTTTGAAATGTGTTGATTGTTTCTTCGTTTCTTTTAGCAAATAAATGTATTGTAATGAATACGAAACTGAAAATGTGACCCCACATCATACACAATAGCATGCATGCCTTTTTCAATGAGCTTAGGTTTATAACTGTAATAAGATCACTTGTCTGAGACACCTTATGAAAAGAGAGTTTTGATTAAATGAACTAATTTTCCTGAATTTCTGCTGATTCTGGATGTGATTTACTTAACTGAAAGATCTGTCGTAAACTAGCTAACACATTAGTTATCTGATGAATAAAAAAAAGAGAATAAATCATGAACAGCTTATATTTGAATCTGAGTTAAACGTCGATTTTGACGGATACGAGTATTATGCTCCCAAGAAGCGGAATTAATATTTTCTTCGAGTAAAAAAATAGTTTTGATGATTTCGTAGAGACAGGGCGTTTTTCCATCAATAACTAAAATATCCCAATTTAATTTCAATAAATATTGGAAAAAACATTGCCGACTCGAGAAAGAAAATTCAGAGAATATTTACATTATCTTTCAAATTTTGGCAAATCGGGAGAAAAAAAATCTGTGCGGAGGTGTCTCTTATTCGTCGCCTAGCTGATTTCCAAACGCTCCCGGAATCTCATCGATTGATTTATTCCACTGCCCCAGCCACCACCCCACTTCAACAGGAGAAATAGCTCTTCAGCTAACGCCTTCGCATTTTCTCAGCTAGTTTTCAGCAGCCACCTATACATGGTGATGCTTCCATGATCACTCATTTTTCTCATCGTTGATAGAAGAGGATAGCGAAGGAATGATCATAAGGGATTTAGAAATATTTTTAGAGAGAAATACTCACCAGCAGTTCTAATCGATGACATTATTCAAAACATTCTGCGCATACGCAGGAGAAAATATTAGGAAAGTTTCCATTGTTTATTGGGTAAAATGTGATAGCTATTTATGTTGCATTTATAATATGCGCATATTTCTCTTCGAAAACGTTCTGATCGTTTAAGATATGTTTATAAATTTGATTTATTATTAATTCATCAAGTGAAGATAATATGAATGAGGACGATGACGATGAACAGAATCCAAATATCAAATATTACTGTGATATTTGTGAAAAGAATTTTAAAAGGCCGTGAATTGCTAGGAGAAATGTGATGTGAACAACAAAAAGATAATAGCTAGAGCCTTTATTTTAATATTTCTTCAGATTAACTCTTCAAATTTTATTCAAATTGTCACAAAAAATATGATCCAGATTTTGTAGTTTTTCACTGGC
>JAPMOR010034783.1:0-17323 GCA_026543865.1 Argiope aurantia | reverse complement strand
ATATATATATATATATATATATATATACACACACACACATATACACAGTTTGTGTTTTATATCGTTAAGGTTGAAAATTAGTGTTCATAAGCAAATGGAAATATATATCAGAAAATCCTTCTCAAGTGAACAGAGAGATGCTTTTACATAAATTTAAATGTAAGTAATACATTTGTCGAAACACATTATTCTTCAATAAACTATTATAAACAGGAAATATGAATTTCAAGGCAATGAATCTAATGTTTAAGTTCATAAGGGAACGAAAAATTGTAGAAATAAAACACAATATGGATACCTATACAATTGGGAAATATGTTTTAAGTAATGTTGCATCTTATTTCTGGAAGTTAGTGCGCAGTTTAGATGTGTTATCAATTCTTAAATTTTTCTATTAGATACCGCGTTGTATCCTTAACTTGTTCTATTATATTCAGATATTGGGAATAAAGTGGAAATAACAAGATTATAAACTCTAAATATCCTATAATAAAATATAGATTCTTGACGCTGACGGCGCAGTTTGAGACAATAAACTACATATACCAAGTCGAGAGTTACGCATAGGTATTTTGAGCTAGCTTTATCCTTCAACGTAAATACAGGAAAACTACAAATGCCCTTCGTCAAACAAGAGGCTTATATAATACTGGAATATCGCAGAAGTTTAAGGATATATTTTTAATTTTTTTAAATTTAATTTAGAATTTTAATTAAAAATTAAGAAAATTCCTTATGTTTTTCTGAGAGAACTTCCAAATAATTACAGCTCCAAAACGATTTTTACATGATCTCAATATTCATTTTTTTTTGTTTCAATGATACTAATTGTTTGCAGTATATATTTCTTCATCAGTTTTTTTTTAATATTTTGAGCATAATTTACAACTTTATAATTCATTTTTAAAATAGCGCTTAAATCCTTTTCATCACTGATACAACCGTTTCATCCTGATTTTTTTTCCATTGTTGATGATTAAGAAATAAATAGTTGGTTTTATTCCATGTCGAATAAATTATTTTATAAAGTATTTTATTAATGAAATGTTTGAAATACCTTTATAGTATAATTTAAAGATTAATTAATTATCAAACAATGGTGAAAAATTGTAAAGTGAGATCATTCCCCACTCCCCTGTTTTAATTAAACTTTTAAATATATAGAAAAAGTAAATAGGAACTAAGAAATATATAACGCGATGAAAAAATTAAGTCATACTTCAAATTACTATAAGTAATAAATGTTTCAGAATTTGTAGATTAAAAACGTTTTTCTGACGAAATAAATTATTATGTTTATAATACTCTGAAATACGTAGGAAAGAAATTCATCATACTATTTATTGTAAAATATCATACTATTTATTGTAGCGTTTCAGATCACTTCATTAAACGCTTTTACAGTTTCACTCAGTTCAACACTTCGCTTATCAAATTGATGGAGAGCAAAATATTGTTAGAAAGCGAAGAAAATGGTTTGTTGTGCCCATAGAACTCCCTCTATTCATTAAAAAATGTAAATAAAACGAAGATTCTGGCGTCAAACAGAAAGCTTAATATAGCACGGAATAAGGCTTAAACTCATTGTTCTCTTAACTCATAGTTTGCTGTAACTCTTCTCATAGTTACAGTATGAGAAGTTATCGCTATGACATGCATAGTTACAGTATGAAATCCATTACTTCACATAGTATAATATATACATCTGCTGATATTAGTTTATCTATTTTCAAGTGCAAAATCAGTACATTCTTTTCAACTCTTAGTTTCAGAAAGCCGAGATGGTGACTTATTCTCTCTCTTGAACTAAGCTTTTTTTATGTTTTATTTCCATGTTTTATGTTTGTTAAGATAGTAGATCAGATGAAGTGAAATTTAAAGTTCACCAGCAATATTGTTATCAGCCATAGTGATGGTATATTTTGAAATCTTCCGTTGGAAAATTGGTCAGGTTCCAGCGATGGGGATTCATAAAGAAGATAGAAAAAAAATTATATTCAGCTATAACCAAACTCCTGCTATTAATAATAGTCAGTCCACAATAAGCCATCTAGAATTTCAGATGAAATTATGTGGATATGTTGTGAAGTACTCATCAACCACGAGTGATGTCGCCAGTGTGTCACAGGCAACACAACACACATTTCTAGGTCCCCCCATGGAACTTTCTATCTCGCTGGCAGTTCTCTTTCTTTCTTTATACTTCGATTCTTCTTTAGATTATCTTCTCCGTATAACGGTGGTATGCAACATTTTTGGGAGATGATGCATACGCATGTAGTGAATCTGTATGACATCCATATAAGATTGTATTAAGTATTATAATATTTTAATTTAACTTAAATAAGTTTTTTGAGTTTTGTAAATAAATAATTTTAGTGTCCAAGAACGTCTTTTGTTTGTACCGGAGTAAGGTAACACAACGAGTTTCAGTCTCTATTTCATTTCTTGTTTTTACTTCAATACCTGTGCATACTTTAAACATTTTTGGGTCAATAGAAGAACGATTGATATCTCTGACAGGAAAATAAATATGGCAGAGGTTATCAATCTTATTTAGTGCATCATTTTGAATCTTGACCACATCAAAACAATGATGTACACTTTATTAAGCAAATATTAATTATATATATTAAACAATATTCTACGTTCTTTTAATTATTTAAAAAAAGATTAAGTCCTCTTTAATGTCGAAAGACGAATCTCAAGATAAAATTAAAAAGTAAAAGTAAAAAGAGACCAAAAATCTTTCTTTAATTCACCTAGCACCACTATGAAAAATACATGAGAAACAAAACTCCTCGTCAAGGATTCTGTTAGCTTTGAAATAGAGTTGAAAACTTCAGGGGAAAGACTCCTCCAAAATATTCCCGCTTATTTTTTAATAAAGGTGGTATTTTTCACATAAAGCATAATATTGCAGATTTTGAGAGAAATCTCTAATCCTTTACACGAAACTGGTGAACAACAAATATGGAATACAAAATTTTCATCTGAATTTAGCAATTTTACTGACTATGTGCCATCATTAATTAATGGCAATTATTGAGGTAATTATTATGAAACCATTGCTTGTAGGTACGAATTACAGAATTACCTGTAGAGTATTAAATAGCCCAAACTGATAAGCGTGGGACCTGGATTGAACACTACAAAAACCCCTTTTATTACCAGAGGTAAACTTAAAAATTCTGTAGATGATACAGCAGTAAAGAAAACGACATGTGAACACTACTGAGATATTGGAAACTAGAAATTATCTCTTTATATAGGTATTAATTTTCTCTCTTTCATTTTATATTAGAAATTAATTAATCTGTCATTGATTTTTCAAAATGCTGTATTTTGTTAAGCTCCACCATCAACCGTAAAGCATTCAGGAAAATTTTTCTGGCATTGCACATTCATTTTAAGAAAAAGATAAATCACTCTTTTTACCACTTTTTCTGTTTAAATATTGATGTTATGTAATCATTAGTAAGAACCCATTTTGTCATCATTTCTTCTTTCTTCTAACATCTTGAAATTTAGCGTTATTTTGCTAAAGATACAAATGAAAGAAAATTTCTTATTCGGTTTGTGATGCAGGCTGTCACGTAATTTTTTTCTTATTTATGTTTTAAGTTTTGGTATAGGTGCATGTTTTGAAGAGCGATCGATAAATTAGACATTTTACTTATACAATTTCCGTATTTACTTCTCATGTGGTATTTGTATTCAATTGTATCTTCAGCAGAAATACTGGCATTTAATCTTTAATTATATATAAATATGAAATGCATATAATTTTAATTGATTTAAAAAGAGAAGCTAAATCAAAATCCGTAAGACAAATATTCACTCCATTCTTAATGTTAATTTAGAAATATAAAGTATTTTTTTAAAATATTTTTTAAGCATAACATTTACAGCTGTATTCATCAATTGTTGGTTCAATCAAATTTTGTAAAATATTTTATAATTGTTTTAGATTAAAGATTTTATTTTACAATGTCTCATGGAACCGTGTTCCTTTTAATTACTTAAGAACAATTTTGTTCTAATATTTCTAAACAAAATGGCTATTCAAATGAGTTCCGATTCTTTTTTGTATATTGCATTATAATTATTTTGAAAAAACTAATGTTATATTCATTCACATCAATGTTATAGCATATAGGGTTTATATAATTCTTCACCCAGTCAGAAAGCTCTAGAACCGTTTCTATGACTTAAAAATAAATGTAATTTTACTGGTATATAATACGAGTGATGTGCATTGTGAAAACAAAAAAGTAATAACAATTTTCGATAATAGGTGGTGAATTTTCTAAGACACGTCTTCCAATTTCGTTGGTAATAAATCGAAGAAATTATATTTTTTCTTTCAATTTTTAAAATTAAAATTCCGTAACTAAGAAAGTTTTCGGGCTGTATCTGTGCATCCAAATATTCCAAACAAAAACAGTTAATGTTTCATGAAATGCAATCTGCATCAAAAATCAAAAATACAAAAATGTCGTTCAGAAATGACATCTAACTTAAAACAGTTTCACACATACTCAATGAATCCTCCATTATTTTAAGTCACACATTTGATACTGAAAAATAGGCTCCCATTACACAGCTTAAACTATGCTGTATAATTGAACCTATGTAAAGTGTAATACTGTCTTTCAGATCGAAGAACGTCCTATATCTGCCTAGAAATAGAGTCTTTCTAGGAATCCCCGAGGCCAAAAAAATCTCACTGTATAAGTAAGGTGAATGTGATGGTCATATTGATTGAGAGTTGCGACTTGCTACATTCATACGGTACTGTATGAAATGACGCTTTAAGAATGCTTGAGCTGAGCGAGTAAGTGAGATTGTATACAGTCTTGCATAGAAACGGTATTTGGAAATCAGCACTGCTGTTTGGGAAATATTGAGGAAATGGTTGGTTGATTTGAGGTTTTTGACACAAGGGTCATTTTTTGGCCATACTGCGCCATCCATATAGTAAAGTAGAGCATTTTTAATGTTTAAAGTTCGTATAAAATTCTAATATATTTATGCAAGAACTAATAAAAAAGCAGCTAAAATACAAAGGAATACTAAAGATTTGATCTTTGCTTTAAAATGACAAGTAAAAGATAGAAATTGTTTTGTTAAATATATAGTAAAAGGGGTGAGGCAGTTAAAAATTTATAAATGTTTGGATGGTTATTCTTTTCCAGCAATTCTGGGAGTTTTACATATAATGAATGAAAAAAATGGGGGCAATGAGTGTCAAATACTGGGCATTCAATCAAAATATGACTAACTGTCAATTCAGTATCGCAGGAGGAGAACATAGATGCCCTTTCACCGAAAAGTAGGTAATTGTGGATAATACGGGTATGTCCAATACGCAGCGAGATAAATTTACTTCAACCCCACGCATTAGTAAAACTGGCCATGTGTCAATAACCAGTTTAATAAAATGCAGTTTATTCTGTATCTGCATATCCATTGTATCTTGCCGCAGAGAAGCAATCCTATTAGCAGTAGATTTCTAATTATTGTTCCCAATAATAAAATACCATTAGCAATAGAAATATTGGGTATATTCCACCTGTTGACAAAAAAAAAATGTAACTTTTTCTTCCAGTTTTTACTGAGTACTCCGCTCGTATTATATACTAGTGAAATTATGTTTTGTTAAGAACAATAGAGCCTGCTCTGGAGCTTCTGAATAGGCAAATTGTAATTTTAATAGAACTATACATATTAGAAGATGCGTAATTTAAAGATCAGCTAAGTAAAAAATTAAAACAGTATTTGAAAATCAGTTTTTTCTCTTTTTTTAAAGATTATTTCTTTTAGGTAATCTGTGCATTAAATTACTATGCCTCCACAACCGAAAAATTAGATTTGTTTTATTTTTCACGCTTTATAATTTCGCTGACAATTTTTGGAAATAATAAACAAAAAGGTTGAAGTTCTGAGTTCAGTTTCGATTGGTACATTTTTATGTGATTCTTTACAATAATATACAAGGTGTACATTTAATAATTAATTAAAATTATATAAATTTAAAAGATCGCATTGTTTTGGTTTATCTTATATAAAAGTTTAATGTATAGCAAAATAATTGTATTTGATACATTACATTTTGAGATGAAATGAAAAAGTGGGAAATTCATGCAATATAAAGCATTTTTAATTTCAGATCATAGTCCATTTTCCGTTTCTTCGAAATATTAAAATTTCATACAAATTCCGCCTAATATAATTTTAAAAATTTAAATGTTCTTTTAATACTTCTTTTCGCAGTTTGAAATAAAAATCGAATAGCTATTAATTTTATTATGTAATTGTATTATGTACTGTCCATGATCAAAAATTACATGCTATATTAGAGACTATTTTTCTAGGTTATCCAAAAGTTTTAGTTTGTTGTGTGATTAATAGCTTTTCAGTATTCATGTAGTGCTCAGATTAAAGCATTATGCCTTGGGCAAAAAATAAAAATAAAAAAAACTTTGAAATTTTATATTATTTTAATTTTAGTAGAAGAAATATTTTACAAGAAATAAACTTATTTGTTAATTTTTCTAAACAATATAAAATAAATTTTAGATTAAATTTAATTACTGTGGTAAGGCATTGATAAAATTACTGTTGAATGATTAGATGCTGTTTTTGATTTAAAATAACATTCAAAGTTCAGTATACTCTAAAATACAATTTTTTGGATTTACTTACATGATTAAAATTATGGTAAACATCATATTAAATCCGAAATGATTGTATTTTTGTTTAAAAAAGTTCTCTGCTTTTTTTTTACCTCTTCTTTGTCTTTATTATTTTCATTTCCAAACTTGAGGTTAAAAATATGTCTTTTTAATTTCATGTTTTTGACAATTTTAATACTTTTACTATGTTTTTTTTTTGTATTGCGGAAGTAAAATGATGTCATATATATAATATTAATTTAAAACGTTTGCTAGATCACAATACTACCATCAACTAATTTCTTTATCGAAATATAATAATGGCATGACGGAAAACTGCAGTGAAAAGGCATTCGCTAAAGATAAGATAAATGCAGGGATTAATAATTAATCATGCATTCTTGCTCCACTTCTCCGAATACAAATATGCTCTCTGCGGGACGAAACTGGAAGCAAAACAGGTTAGTCAGAGCAATTAATCAGAGTGGAATGCCCTTACAGAAGCAGACGCCTCTCATAGATCAATAGGTTAACAATGGAGGTGAAAATGGGTCAATACTCAGATTTGAATTTTTCCTGATATCTGCAGAAATAAATACAAAAATTTGCTCTTTAATTAAATCTTATTCCGCATAAGTGAACAATTTCTAAAATTATCTAAACATTTAACTATTTCTGTAAAGTAAATCAGTAAAATTTATAGTTTCTCATTCTGAATTTCTAGTATTCGAAGTTAGAGAAGGAAAAATGTACTTTAATCTTCAAAAAATTAGAACTCCAGATTTTGGCGAATCTCCGCAATTTAGACATCTTTAAGAAGGAAAAATTTATTTTTGAAATTATATATTTGTATTTCAGTGTAAATACCGAAAACTAAAAATGCTTTAAGAAGGCGAATAAAATTTGGTATGTATTTTTATAAGAAAATTTGTAGATTTCTGTAAATTTTGAAGGAAGACTAGTCACAGTAAGTTTGTTTCTTTCCCAAGTGAACAAGATACTATCAAATTGTCAACTGCGATTCGAAAAAATTTGATGCACATATTTACCATCTAAATTATAAGTATGCTTTAATCAACTTTTAAACCAAATGTTTGCACTTATTTACCATTTATTTGTCTGTATTTTTGCATGCGTATAAAAAAAGTAGTAAAAACAAAATTCAGATAAAAAAAACAGAAAAAATCTTAACTGTACTATTTTTTAGGTAAAAAAAAAAATTCGAGATTTAACGAATTCGCATCTTTCAAATAACCTTGAGTTCGAAAAACGTATTTTTCGAATTATATCAGCCTGTTTGCATGTGACAAAGATAACTCAAAAACGCTTTGATCTAGATGCATGCAATTCGGTATATGGTCTTAACACCAAATTCCTAGATATCTGTTAAATTTTAAACGAAATGCATCCCAAGGAAGTCTCACTGTCCGTCTGTTCGTATATAAGTGAATACAATAATACAAAATTAAGAAATCCTTTTTGATAAAATTGCATGCACATATTTATCATCTAAATTATAAATACATATTAAATTTGGAACGAAATTTGTCAATGTATTGACCATCTGTCTGTCTGTTCTTATGCATGCATAAAAGGAACTGATTTAGACATGTAATAACTTAGGTAAATAAAATTTGGTTCATAGTTTTAGCGTATAAGTCATGAATCTTTATCAATTGTGTTTGATATTTGTCAAGAAATTTATAGTCCGTATTTTCAAAAGCCTGTAAACGCGATAAAAAAAAGTAAAATCAATGAAATTAATTACACGATTTTGTCACCAAAATTGAAATTCTGTGACAAATTTTGACTTCAATCGTTCAAAAAAAAAAGAAGAAAAAGAAGACTTCTTTATTACAGTTGGGTTTTTTTTTATTACAGTAGAAAATTCAGAATTCTCATTAGTGTTCTTCTAAAAGTAAACACAATTCAACAATGACCTTGCCGATGTCAATTTTATGCGGAGGGGAAAGGGAATAGAAAATAATATTTCATTAGAGAGAATACAACGCAATTTCGTGAAAGCAATTTCCACTATTTGAATTCAAAACACAACTTTCCCTTGTAAGTAGTTTTTGTACAACATATTGGATCTACTTCATTGCAAATTACTGAAGAAGATATTTGTACTGAATCTAAAATGCAAATAAATGGTTGTTGATACAAGATTTTCAGATACGTCTGATATGTCGGTTTTTCATTCTTTGAATTCAAAATGTTATTTAATATGGTAATTAAATATTTCATTTCGAAGCATGCGGATTATGAAATGCAATGCTCATATGGTACTGTGAATTTTTCATGTGCCAATATTAATTGTTTAAATCATAATTAGCTTCTGCCATTTTAAATATTACATATTTCAGAGCCTTGATTTAATATAAGATTACACCTTAAAAAGATTAAAAAATTAAATTACACCTTAAAAGATTAAAATAATTGGATTTTTAAATCTGTACAGACTTCTACAAAATTTGAAAACATAATGATATTAAAAGTGAAAATTAGATTAGATTTTTACAAGTATGAAACAAGCCAGGTTGAATAAAATTGTGTATGAAAAAAACTCTGAATTTGTATACGAAACAGATTTTCTTTTCTTAAGTTGGTGATTTTATTTGTAAAAATGAAAATATTACCCATTCAGTATTCTTCTATGTACATTTGAATAAAACAGGTGTTTATCTAATTTGGAATAATTCAAAATATGTTTCAGCTTATTGTTTTTAGGTTTGCCAAACTGTCATTAACTGTTATGAGCATTTTTCCCTATGATCTGATAAATTCGTCAAAATATCTAAATTAACAATAAAAATTTTAATCAAAATGGTATAAAAAGCAAAGAAGTTGGAAGATGTTATTGAACATATACAAATAATTTTGCTCAGTTTTTATAAAACACTTATCAACTTTGGGCAAAGCTAGAAAACCATCAAATGGAAATTTTGAAATTTATTCTTAAAGAAAATTTGTAAGAAAATAAGGTATAAAATCAAATAACTTCCTAGACATAAAAGTAAATCAAAATTTCTTGTTAGAAATCATGAAACTCATCATAGAAACTAATTTTTATTAATCAATATCTGTTAAATATTTTTTTTCTATACAAGAAGCAATATTTTTTTTGTATTTCCTAAAATACAATTTAATTATCTAAAAAGTTATGGAATTTAATATATTTTTCTTAAAAAACTTATTCGATTAAAAATTTATAGAATACATTTTATCTATTCTAAGTCAAACGAGACGTATAATAGAAAAAAAAAAAGAAGAAGAAAATTGACGGTACTCGTAAAACTAATTTTGAAATAAAGTAAAATTGTATAAGAATAATAAACGCCAGTAATGCTCCCGAGAAAATACGATGACACTTTAATGACTTACTCTTCACTCCGAAAGACATTACGTATTCTCATAAAATAACTTGATAATAAAATGCACTCAAGAGATCATTTATTTTCCCAAAACAAAGAAAAGGAAGGATATCATACAATTATTTTACAGCTACATTTTCCTCAATATATATCTTTTGCCTGAGGATTACATGGTAGCAATTGAGATCTTCCTTAATTATGTGATGGATTATTACTAAGATGTTTTGCGTTTAAAACTTATGCATTCATGATTCACCAAGCTCGAAGATGATCTGATATAAAAAAACCTTTATGCATGTATTATAATAGAAGTAATGACTTCAGTATCAATATATAACTTCAACGAATTATTTATAATATGTTATTATGCTACTTAAAATATGAAATTACTGTAAGGTACTGTTTAGTGATCTATACATATCTTGTTCACTATCTGAAGCAAATGATGGTGACATGTAAAACGCTATATAATTATCTGGTTTCCCAAATGCTATATCTGGCTCCAAATATTAATAATGGTATTAAAATGAATATGGTATTTACGACTCCTTTTTTTTAAATTTTTTCGTATACGAAATATGCATAGAGAAAGTCGTTAAATAATTCGTGATTTTGACAATCTTTACTTTTCTGATCTCCCTAAGTGAAAAAAAAAAAGATTTTTGGAATTATGTCATGAATATAATAACTCACAAACTCCTTAAGATAAATACACTGCTTGACAATTTCTAAGGAACAAGTGATTTATGCAAAATTGCGTCTCAGACAGCTAAACAATAAAAGTAAATTCAAGTTGAGAGGACGTGGTAGACCAGGACCACTTGTATGCAAGAGAAATTGCATACAAGTTCATGATTCATACGAAAATTCATGTTGCTTGATATTTGACCCAAAGTAGTGTAGGATGTTATAAAAGTTTTTTCTCTGAAATTCTGTTTGGTTCTTGCAATAATTAAGAGCAAAATGTCAGTAAAACATCATTTGCCTACGATCGTGGACGAGCAGTTGGCCGACTGGAAGCAGGTCAAAATATCATCACTGTAGCTACTGCAATGGGTGTATCAAAGAGTGCCATCTCACGATTAAAGAAGGCCGCTAAAAGTGGAAATGCTTTGCAAAAGCATTCCGGGGGTTGTGGTAGGAACACCACACCTTTAAAGGACCGCTATATAGCCCTCGTGGCAAAAAGGAACAGAAATTTAACTCCTGGCCAGATAGCTGCAAACCTTGCAACCGCTACCGGTACGCATGTTTCTGCAAGAACCATCTCATGGCGATTAAATCCAAGTTGGTTTGTATGCACAGAAGCTTGTTCGTTGCATCTCGCTTAAACCATACCATTGTCATGTGAGATTACACTGATGTAAGGAACATGCTGGTTGTGATATCCAAAAATGGTCTAGAGTGATGTTTTCAGACGAATCTCGTTTCAATGTGACAAATGACTCTGGCCACCAATTACTGTGCAGAGAGCGTGGTACACGTTATGCAATAGTTTGTTAGTGAACGTGATCAGTAAGGCCCAGGCGTGATAGTGGGGGCAGGCATCATTCACAATGGCAGAACACCACTTCACATCTTTGAGCTAGGAAGCATTACATCGCAACGGTATTGCAGAGAGGTTATTCTGGATCATGTTCGTCTTTTTAGGGGTATTGTAGGTCCCGACTTTTTGTTTTTCGACGATAATGCGTGGCCACATAGAGGCGTTGAGGTATCGGACACACTGCAGAGGAAAAATATTGTCCGTATGAAATGGCCTGCTTACACCCCCGACTTAAATCCAATTGAACATGCCAGGGATATTCTTGGCAGACTTATTTCACAAAGAAGCTGAAAACTGCCTTGAGAGAGGAGTGTGACAATATTCTCCAAGAACTCCTTGATAATTTAGTGGAGAGCATGGAGAACAGATGCAAAATGTGCATTAGTGTCCGTGGTCATCACACATCCTACTTAGGTACTCATGTCTGCCTCATTCTGATCTGAAGATCAATTTTTGTGGGACTGTTTGGAAATCATCCAAGGAGCATCTTTTCTATTTTCAAGTTTTTAATTCTTCAATGTGACAATATCTGCACCGTTTTGCAGTATAATAAATGCTCATCCTCCCTACTAAATATACAATTAGTTTCATTTCTTCAATCATTGCCTGTACTTAATTATTCTGTAAAACATAACTGTTCCTTAGCAATTGTCAAGCAGTATAGATGAAATTTAATGTTTGGTCTTTACTCAAAAGTTAAAGATTTCTATCAATTTTTAAAACAAAATCATTCAGTGGAAGTCTATTTGTCCATTCAAATACAAATTAATACAATAAACACAAAACATAGCGAATTAGGGGTATAATATTTGGCTCACATATTTAGCATATAAAGTGTAGTTAAATATCAAATTTGGAACTTAATACATCAATGGTTTGACAGTCTGTCATTGTATACTTTCAGTGGTCTGTAAGCGTTATAGTTCAGAAACATAGTTCATTCAGTTAAAAACATGAAAATTGATATGTGATTTTGAGAAATCTGAGTCAAATTTCAGTTTCAATTCTGCTGTAAATATCATTCTAAAAGCATATTTAGTTCACATGCTTGTAAATTTGTATATTAATTACCGGAACAAAGATCATGAAAGATCTCGCGATAATAGATTATAAGAAACAATTATTCTCTAAAGATATGCAGTTAATAATACACAAGCAGGATTATTAGAGAGCATAAGAGAAAGATATTCAAATTAGATATTGAAAATTTGAAAACTTTTAATTACTATTAAAGCAATAATATAGTGAGTGTATTGCATGAACCGATTTGAATATATACTCTTTTCATTTTTTTAGAAATAGGATTAGGACTCTGTACAAGGTTGGAACTCAATAAATAATTCAAAAGTTTGTAATAATTCTATCATATTCCATGATAATAATGAAGTAAATATTTTCACTGTAGTATAATAGATACTTTAATATAAGACAAATTACCAGAGAAAAAAAGTACTGGAATAATTTATCATATAGATGCATGATAAATTATTACATGTTATTTATCATGTTGAAAAATTAATTTGATAATAACACTAATTGATGTTAGATAAAATGTTCCATGCTTTGTAAGTTTGTCTATTTATACAAATCTAGAGTTCTTTCCTTGTTTTCTAAAATTTGTTGTGCGTTTCTTATAGACAAGTGAAAAATTCGCTATCACCATTTCAAACATTAAAAATTAAATAAAAATGTATTTTTAATCATATTAATTTCATTTCCGCACCTCCTTATCTTCAGCTTTAAGATTTCCTTAAAAAGATTAATTTGATGCGCAAACATATTAATTAAATAATATGACTAAGAAATAAATTTATATTTTATAAAAATGAAATTCTAAATAATTTCATTAATGTTTCAAACTAATCAATTATATTGGGCATTATCTCCGAATAGGAGTTCCACATTCATTTTTATTTCGTAATAGGTACACTTTTCTATTTCATCCCAATTTAAATTGAGTTTTAATTATAATAAATTGCTTATAATTTATTGAATAGGAATGTCGTTTCGCAGTTATAATGTCAAGGAAATTAAATATAATAGAGAATCCACAATCAAGTTTATAAATTTATATCAAAAACGGGCAATTCATTCATTTACTCAATTATAAAGTTTAAAATCGATAAACATCCTTAATTTGCAGGTTTTCGAAAAAAATCTATATTGCATAAACGTTATATAAAATTCCTCATGTATATGTCTAATTGAAATGTTTTTAAACATAAAAGTACTACTTTAGAATATTATTATAAAAATCATCCGTTGAGTTTCAGCTGAATCTAATATGATTGATCACTGAAAACTATTCCTTATTTCACATACACACACAACAATGAAACAGATGTGGCAAAACACAGTCTAAGCGTATAAAAAGGCAGCACTTATAAAAAGTGCTAATATACACATGAACATCAAATTATTATTGCATAAGTGCTTCTTATTATTAGCTCCTCTTCTGATTATTGTACCAGTGCACCTAAAAAGCTCTCTTAGCTTTTAATATGGGAAATAGATAGAATTTTAACTCATGTGTACTCTTCCGCTTATGTATTATCCAGTATATGGCATGAAATTTTTTAATGAATTTCAGGATCATGGCTGTAATCTTTCGAAAATCTTTATTTATACGCCAAATCCACGAAATTTCTCACCAAGTTAACAAATATGTATATCATGATTGGTAAACATTCATTTGGCATCCATTAAAAATATCTGTAAGTTTTCTTTTCAATGAAGCTAACAATGTTATGTCGGATTTTTAACAATGTTCTGTATGAATAATTGATTATAGCTGTAGGAATAATTGATTAACTGGATTATCATTTACAATAACTGTAATTTATGTATTGTTCGTATCTTTTCAGAACATATCATATTATATTAATTTAAAAGAAAATTATCAACTATATATTAAATAGTATCGTATGTTCAAATTAGAATAAAAAATAACCGAACTATGAGGAAAAAAAATTCTTTTTGAACTTTGATCATTAATTCTTGATGCCAAAACGAATAAGATGATGTGAGGAAGAAACAACAAAAAATGCGGTTATTTTCCTCTTTATTTTTTATTTTTGCTTAATATAGTACTTATAGCATGATTATGGAAAGGAAGTAATAATCAAATTGTGATTATAGCAATTACCTTAGGGAATGTAATTTTTTTTGTCGGCTGAAATGAATTACTAATGGTCGGTAATTTTCACCTGATTAATTTTATCACACATCAGAATTTATTTCCAGACGAAAGGGTGTAATTAATAAAACTACTTTCATAGAGAAATTTTTTGGAACAGTTTCATTAAATGACGAATGAATTATTTCACATTCAATGTATTCATAGCATACTTTCATAAATAAAATTAGAAATCAAGCTGTGGTGCTTAAAACTGTTATGTGTAGATTATGTTCAATAAGCAAGGGTCTCAAATCTTTAAACATTATAACATATGTTTTGCCAACTATTCGAAAATGTACTTACATATTAGTAACTTTAAATTTTTCCAGAAAATAATAGCAGGCATACTTCATGAAAAATTTACGCCTAAAAGAAATTTTGGTGAAGAAAAAGCTTTTATTACCATATTTAACTTTAGTAAAAAAATATTAATATTATACTTGATGGATCCATCCATTTATATGAAATTTGTGGGCTCAGCGGAGAAATTTATTCCGCATATTGTCGCTACTGTTGCAAACAACAATAATATAATCCAATATTTATTGAATCTCTTCTAAACACCTTTTACAAGCCGGTATTAACTATTTGATAAACGATGTGAGCAACTACAAACTTGATTTATCATTTAAATTATCCACGTCATTACATCATTTTACAACATATCATATACTGAGAAATATATTATTAGACTCATAAATCTTTCTATTGCTAAGAATATGCTTGAAGCTGTATATAATCGTGTTATCTTTGATGTTTATATTTTGTCATCTCAGATGCAGAATATATATTAGATTAAATAATTATATCTGATTAAGTGTAGTTAGCAATACCACTCTTTTTTAGAATTGTTAATCTTCTTGATGTCTAGAAAAAGCATTCTGAGTTCTTATGCGAGTTATTTGAGCACATTCTATATTGAATAAAGTATTTTTACAACGAACTTTAGGTTCTAGGCAACATACGGAATGTAAGATGATCACATTGAAAAAAAGAAGAAAACTTTATATCAGGTAGATCTCATTCAGAAAGCATGTTTATTAACGCTTTTTATTCTGAGTGGTAGGACCTATATCAGATGTCACATTTACATGATTTAATAGTATTCAATTTTTAAAAAGTACTTAAATATCTACTTAATTTTAAGTGGTGGCCAATTATTCACAAGTTGTACTGCATGACCTAAACCCCAAATCAGATTTACTTTATTTATGAATGCTTTTGAAATGTTATTTAAAATCTAGTTTAATTTCTTTCTGAGTAAAAAGCATTGAATATATCACATTTTTCTGAAATTAATTTAAACTGAGAAATAATTTTTTAATCCCTAACAATTCATCATAGTAGTATTTAATATGCTAATCGATGCTATTTGACTTTTGAAATTTTAAATTCTATTGGTTTCGTCTCATTTCTGTGCTATAGTACTTTTTGCATGTTATTGACGTGTTTCTGCATCTACAAAGTAACAATGATTCTCACTTTTTACATTGATCGAAAAACTTTCATGCCCGACCAAACTCCAAATGTTTTATATATATATATATATATATATATATATATATTAGAAAATGTATGACCTTATGACCTCCAGCAACATGTATACATTTCTGTTGAGAGAAGTACATTTGCATATTAAGATAAAAGCATAATTCTTTAAGGTTGTGAAAAGAATTTCTTAGACGATTTAATTAGTTGAAGGATTTAGAAACAAGGACAAAGTTAGGTTGAAATGAAACTGTATGAAAGTGAAATATAAATGTATAAGAAAAATTAGTACTGAGAAAATGGCAATGTAAACATAATAATTAATAAGTTAACATGACTTTAAATGCAGAAAAAAAAAACATTTACATGAAGTAGAAATATACATGGAAATTTCTCATGGTCTGAAATTTCGAAATGTTGAATAAAAAAAAATGCCATGTAATAAAGGTGGAAATGCACATACATTATAATATAATATATGTTACATATATTATATTATAATATGTGTTTTCTTACTTACCTACCTTTTCTCACTTACTTAAGTTCGTAAAGATTTTCTTTTAAATATAATAGTTATTTATTTGCGGGGATGGTGTTCTTTGCATTTAATCGAGAACAGGCATCGGACTTCGTCAGACCGCAAAATATTTTTTTCTAAGTTAAAAATATTACATTTCTAATGCTTTAATAACTTTAGCTGCATAAAAACAAATGTATAAAATATAAATAATAGTTTTCGGATAAATATCACAGTTAAAACTTTAATATAAAAAATACATTAAGCATGAAATGTTATTGCACATTATGCTGATGCACTTTAAACACATCCTGGGTGCCGCCCCTCCGGAAGTGTAATCGAAGGTGGGGAGAGCATTTCCCCGTTTTTATTTGGTTCAAATATTTTCTTCTTTATTCCTTACAATGGTTCAACACTACTGCATTCGATACAAAATAGCCCTTGTGTTGCTACAGAACAAAGCTAATATTATATAACTATTGATTTCATCAATTCAAGCATATTGTGGACATTTTTGTGGCCAAATGTGTGGACATTTTTTGA
>JAPMOR010034769.1:0-15636 GCA_026543865.1 Argiope aurantia | reverse complement strand
TTCATCTCGGCTGTGTATATTTGTCCTCTGTGTATTCGTCGTCTTTGTGTTAGTGACTTTGTGTTTAAGTAAACGTCGTCATTGTTTTCTACTGAGGTCTGCTGATTGTGTTTTCACACCATACACCCACTACAGGCAAACCCGGCTGTGAAATCCACAACAATATATATATATATATTAATACACGTAATATTATATATAACTAAAAATCTAAGCATTATGTAATTAAAACCTATTATTGAAACAATTTAAAATTAAAATTATTTCGGAATCGAAAGTAAAAAATTATTTCAGAATGAAACTAAAAACTAAAAAAAGAATAGAAAAAGCACCATTGTATTTAGAGAGCGCAAATGCAGCTACTATTAAAACACAGATGAATCTAGTCAATTAGTAATAAAAACCAAGTTAATAGGAAAAAAGGTATCAAAATTAAATAAAATAAAATAAGAATCCGGATTGAAGACTTTCTCAAGGGTTACCCTCAGGAAGGGATTCAAAATAAGGGATTTTTTCTGTGAGGAATCCAGACTAATTTGTCCAAAGTATTGACTTCTTGTGACCCGAAAATTCCATGAAATTAGACCTAAAAGACACCATTTTTACAGAAAAGAAACAAAACAATAAAATGAAAAAGAATACGACTACTGCAGGATTCTTATTTTATTTGATTTAATTTTGATACTTTTTTTCCTATTAACTTGGTATCTTGGTAATATATTATTATTATTATTATTAGTTTTACATTTTTTTTTTTTTTAATATTCTAAGCAAAATTTGAAGAAAATCGACCCAAGGAGCATATTCTGTCTTCAAAGTATATGTACTTAATTATGTAGCTTTAAATTAAACTGTCAGGTCTGTAGAATACCAACACACAGTCACATGCGCATTCTCCTTTAGTAGTATTACAGATTATATTTCATTTATTTAAAAAATACTAAAGAATCTTTCTAGTCATTTTTAATTTAGGAATTGTCATTTTCTCTTTCTGTACAGTTTTGTAAGTTTGAATTTTCGAATGAATCGAAATCTCAATAAATTTATCAAATTCCCTTTTATATGAAATGAATGTTTAAATTTTGAGCTTAATTTTAATAAAGCAACCTGATTGCAGCATAGAAATATTGCGACAGCATTCATAAGTATGGAGGCTATATATATTGAGAAAGAAATCATTTGCTTAGAAACCGTTAAATTTTTAGAATTAATTTTTATTCTTATTCTTTCTCAGAAAGGACTGAAGAATGCTTTTGACGAGGCTATCCTTGCAGCACTAAGTCCTCCGAAGAAGGTCCGCAAGAAAAGGAATTGTAGAATTTTATAATTATGAATGGCAACTATTTTTTTTAATTGCTGTAGCATTCATCTATTTGTTGAATTCTATGGCATCCACATACTAAATGTTTTCTTTCATGTATTCGATTATATTTTTATGTATTCAAATAAATAAGAATTTTAATTATTTTATTTATATTTCATGAATTTTTTTTCTTTTGTCTTGTCATAATTTAATTTTTCTCTTTTTTTTTTGCCATATTTGAAATATACAAAAAGAAAGTAATCTTCTCATCAAAAATAAATAAATAAATAAAAATCCCGAGGAAAGGAATTGTAGAATTTTATAATTATAAATGGCAACAATTTTTTTTATTGCTGTGAATTCATTTATTTGTTGAATTCTGTGGCATCCACATATCTGTTCTCTTTAATGTATTCGATTATAATTTTTATGTATTTAAATAAATAAGAATTTTAATTGTTTTATTTATATTTCATGATTTTTTCCCCCATTTCTCTTGTCATAATTCAGTTTTTCTATTTTTGTTTTTTCGTATTCGAAGTATGCAAGAAGAAAGTAAACTTTTCATCAAAAAAAAAAAAAATCCTGAAAAAAGGAATTGTAGAATTTCTATGAATTTTATAATTGTGAAAGGCAACATTTCTTTTATAGCTGTAGCATTCATTTATTTGTCGAAGTCTATGGCAGCCACATACCTAATTGTTTTATCTATTCGATTATATTTTTTATGTGCTGAAATAAATAAAAATTTTAATTATTTATATTTCATGAATTTTTTCTCCTTTTCTCTTAACATGATTAAGTTTTTCTATTTTTATTTCTTCGTATTCGAAGTATACAAAAAGAAAGTACCCTTTTTATGAAAAAAAAAAATCCCGATAAAAGGAATAGAAGAATTTTATAATTGTGAATGGAAACATTTTTTATAGATGTGGCATTCATTTATTTGTCGAATTCTATTGCATCCACATATTTGTCTTCTTTTTTTGTATTCGATTATATTTTTTATGTACTGAAATAAATAAGAAATTTAATTATTTTATTTATATTTCATGAATTTTTTCCCATTTTCTCTTGCCATATTTTAATTTTTCTATTTTTATTTTTTTATATTCGAAGTTTATAAAGAGAAAGTAACCTAAAAACTCTGGTATACATTTTTTATTTTCAAATTTCGTGCTGGAACTGCATAACTATTTATTTTTCCTTATCTGATTTTTATGCTGAGTGTATATAGGAATATCATATTACACACCAATGCATTCATATAATAAATTGAGATAGCTTATATAATAATTGAATTTATATAATAAATTGAAAAATAAGCTCATTATAAATACATATTTATCACTATTACCTTACTATTATCACTATCACTATTACCCAAATACCTTTCACGGGGAGTCAGGTAAGAAATAAGCCTTATATATAAAATTTTATATTGGTATTGGGAGTATTAAGTTTCAAAAAGTAAAAATAAATATCATCATTATATATATATTTATATACTAGCCGCCTTTGGCGACCAGCCGGTTCGCCAGTATTACCGATCGCTACAATTTTCAATTAAATATTTTAAGTAACTGGTCTGTTAATAGATTCTCAAACAAAACATTTTTAATCTTTAAATTTTGATAGTCATACCAAAACTTATACTGTTGTTTAAATCGTTTTGTTCAATTTACTATATATATTTTGCTAATTTGTTGTCATTTCCGGTAAAACTTCAACTTTAATTTAAAGTGGAAATGAGGAAATTGCAATTAATATAAAGATATTTTTTAATAAAACCAAGCGTTTTATTTTATTTATTATTATTATTATTGAATATGAGTATTGAAAACAGAATCGCTCCGTATTAAGTCTTATGCGAATTTTTATGAAATCAATAATAATATTTTGTTCCGGCCTATAAATATATTTCAAAAATTATGAAGTCTAAATTTAATGCAGTAAGGTATCATATTCTGAGAAATATTCTGTACACACCAAATTTTAAATAAATGAATGAATGTTTCTATTTTCCACGATCAACTAAGACTTATTTATGAAGTTTTGAATGTTAAAAATTTAGAAAAACTCAACATTTTCATAATCTTAGGCCAATTAATCTTGAGAAACCTGCGCGCTGATTGGCGTATTTTCTTTGAAACAATTGATGGAAAATCAAAAATTATCCTTTTTTTATTGAATAGTGATATTCAAATTTTCATAAATCAGTCAGTTTAAGTGATTGATTTAGTTGATTGGAAATTAACTCTTTTTATTTAAAATATTTGTGTTTCAAGAACATTTGGTTAATCGTGATTTCCACAGCAGAAGCTTTATGTAAAATCAAACATTCCTTATTTATTAAAGCATTGATTGAATCAAGTTACATAAAATATAATCAATTTCCATTTAGATCATTTTAGCAGATCTGTGTCTTATTAAAGATTTACAAATTAGTTGTATGGCCCTGATTTGAATGGATATCCTGTTCATTTTAAACAAAACTTGCCTTAAAATAAAATTGATTTATTGGATTAATAATATAGGGAGTGTAAAAGATCATAAAAAAAATTTTCTTGAATTTATTTTTTAAATAATATAAAATAATTATAAAATAATATTTTATTGTATATAATTTAATAAAAAATAATTTATTAAAAATTATATATAATTTAATAAAAAATAATATTTCATATTTGTTTAATTTCCTACAGACACGTGCCGAAAATTATATTTTTGCAGATTTCATTTCCAAAAAGATTTAATTTATTTTTAATTGGAGCTTTAATCAATGTTGAACACTTGAAAACACTTTGAAAAAAGCTAATTTTTTCCCCATGAATGGAAACGTGCTCGTGCAGCTTAAATTTTATTTTTATTTTGTACGAAAAAAATTTTTGAAAAATATAGTTAAAATATTTATTTAAAAATTCATTAAAAATAGAAATTTAATTTTAAGATTAAAACGTTAGTATCATTTAAAAGATAAATTTGTGATCTTTAACTTCATGTAAAAATCTTTTTTGTGCGGTAATATTTTCAGAAGTTATAGCAGAAACACGCCAAAATTTCGCTTAATTTTTAAATAAATAAAATTCTAATTAAAAATTCGAAAAAATAACCCCCAGGTGCACATTCCCGGCCTCCAAGGTATACACGTGCCAAATTTGGTAACTGTAGGTTGAATGGTCTGGCCTATAGAGCGCCAACACACACACACATTGAGCTTTATTATAAGTATAGATATAGATATAGATATATATATTTGAAATAGTGTATAGTAGTGAATAGTGTTTTGAAATAATATCTGAGTGTTTTCCATTCATGAATCATGCATATATTTGATATAAATATTTCTACTCTAAAATAACCAAAAATAATATTACTCTTATTAAAATTTATCTGAATTATGTATTATCAAGAACTATTTACACATTCAAATACATTTAAAAAGTTTTTGATACGAGATACTAATAAACTTTCTCTCTTGCACAATAAAACCCAACACTAATATTATTAAACTTAAATATATATGATTATTTGCTTTGTTTAAATAAATACTGAATTTTATAAAAATCCTCCTATTTTCATACACAGTTTTGATTGATTTTAAATTATATTTTTTACAGTTGCAACTTCTTATTTGCATTGTTTAATTGTATATAACATTGTTGAACATTTTTATAAACAAAGGGCATAGTTTGCTTTAAATTAATAAAATACTTTTCCTTCACAAATCAAATAATCAGAATAATCAGAATCATTCATTTCTGAATTATTTTTGCCAAATATTACTGTTGTAAGCATGACGAACAAAACGGATGATTGGCATATGTTTGTTTGGAAAATAGAAATTTTTTCTTATTGTTGGCATAAAAACAATGGATATTTTTCAAGTCCCGCATTTGACATCGGAGAACGTTGGAATTTACAAATATTCCCTCGTGGCAAATAATACTACAGCGATGATATTTCTTGCTAGATAAGAAGAGAGGCGCCGCCTGTGAATCGTCAAATACAATTTAAACTGTCTTGCATTTATTCTGACGGTATCTCTAAAATAAAATGGATTTCGAAAGATAGAACATATTTTCAAAGATATGTAACTGATGGATGCAACTGCTTAGAATCCAGAAATGCTGTTTTTGAGGATCGGTTGAAATTTCTACCAAACGATACACTGACTGTTTGTTGCCATATTTCAAGGAGTGATGATGATTACACACTTGATAAGATATTGGCTCGAACACATATAGAAGTAAAATGGCAAACCATCGAATACAAAATACGATCCTTTAACCGTATTATCTATCCTTTAATCGTATTCGAAAGCCTCCACATTCTATCGAAATCACAAGTAAATCCTGTTCTACAAATAAATTTTACTGATGATGAAAGTGCATGTTGCGACATGAATCCAATGACTGAAATATTTTTTGAAGAAAATGAATGAAGGAAGTTCTCCACATGCAGTGTTTTTTTTTATTAGATGCCACAGGAACTAAATTAAAATGCGGAAAATCCAACATCTGGTTTGCATCAGGTCCAAATAAAGCTGGCCAAAACTGGAAATTTCCACTCATTTTCACGAAATGGGAACTATTGTCAAAGAACTTATTATTATATTTGCCTTATAGAACTTATTATTATATTTGCCTGACTTATATTTGCCTAACGATACTCTGTCTTTACTGTTTGAGTGCTCTTCTTCAATGGGAATTTTATACAAGGTATAGTTTCATACAATGCTACTGAACTCTCCAATTTAGCATGTTCCGAATCAAATAATATCAAGGAGGCAAGCGCTTTAGATGACTTAGGAAATCTGCTTAGATAAAATATTCTAAGTGATGTTTATTTGAAGACTAGCATTAAAACATTTCCCGCTCACCAGGCCATCCTGAGTGCCAGATCACCAGTCTTCAAAGCTATGTTCATAAATGACTTGAAAGAAAAAACGACTAATAGCGTTGATATTGAAGACATAGACGAAGAAACTATTCGTCGATTCTTGTTGTATATTTACACAAATACTGTAGAAAATATTCAGTGGCAGACTGCTTCCGAATTGTACGTAGCTGCAGACAAACATTCAGTTGAATATTTGAAGAAGAAATGCTCATTAACGCTGATAGAAAATCGTTCACCATTAAATATCTGTGAAATCCTTGAACTAGCAGATAGGCATCATGATGATTACTTAAAGGGCTCTGTGCAGGATTATATTTTACTGAATGACAAAGATATTATCGGGTAAGATAAATGGAAATATTTTGAACAAAAAAAAATCCCCAATTGACATTTGAAACAATGTGCCATCTGTACAGGAAAACGAGAAAAGCGTGTTCAGCTATGGTTTATGGTTCCTAATAATCTACATATAAAATTAAAGCTTATAAATTCTGCTAAAGAGTATCGGTAAATTGCAGTCACATATAATTTAGGATAAAAATGAAATTTTATTAATTTAATCTAATGTTATATATATTGCTGAAAGATGGATGGACACGTTTATTTCATTTTTGCGGGTTATTGTGAACGATATAAATTCGATGCACTATGCATGAGAAAAGATTCAGAACTGAATTCACTCTGAAAGAAAGAACAGAAATATATGAATATATTGCATATGCATGGATTATCGAGCTAAACATAGAACATCTATGACGTATGTATACAAAATTTTGAACTTTTGTCTACATTATGTGTTAATCTTATCGATAAATTCTTTTTAATTAAATAGTTATAACCGTTTGTAATCGCTATATTCATTTTGAATTACCCTGTATATTTTGGACATTAATTTCGAATTATATGCGCTATTGTAAGAGACTGATGCGCATTAAGATGTATTAAGGGATGCAGATTAAATATGATAATTATGTGTCTTTAAATTAATTGGTATAGCGTTGTAATGAAAGTTGCCGACATATTAAGCAGGAATTATGCCAAAGATGTAAGTAATTTGAAGATGTTCCATTGATTCCTTTAATTGTTTGTTATATACAAAGAATAAAAACTGACGCAAATAAATGTTCATTAATGTTTTCTGTGTGCATTTCTAATTTATATAAAATTCACGAAAGAAATATGAAAGAATTAATAATTGCTTGCAATTTTTGAAACTCTAAAAATAAATATCAAAATGATTTTTTATCATTTTATTGTAACTATGTAATTATGTTCCTTGGCATATTTTGATTAATTTAAAAAAATCATACAAAAATATTAATTTTATATTTATTAGTTTCTAATTGGGTAAAATGTAAGAATTACATTTTATTTGTTGGCATTGAATTATTTTCTGTAAATGATTAACTTTCTAATGGAAAAAAAAATCAGTCGTTACTATCACGTAGCCAAATATATTCCTATATGCGGGATAATTGGCTAGAAGGTAAATTGTATAATAATAATTAGTGATTGCTTTGCAAATGTCCTTTGTCCAGAAACGTTTTATTTTTTGCATAACATCAGATTATCAAAAAAAATGTACAAAAATTTATATAAAAAATGTATATGAATTATGTGTGATACAGTACATTGAAACTAGGGTGAATAATTTCCACGAAATTTTCTCGTATATTCTCTAATATAGGACTTATCCCCCTTCTTTTGTATAAAGTTGTGGACTGAGTGGAATAACGCTGCGCATGGCATTGATGAACGATAATTAAGAAATACAGATCTATGACAGAATCTAAGATTTTTGAGTCTATCCCGAGAATATGTAGTTTGGACACATATTTGCCGGACGTTTCATAAGAAAATTGGAAACAAGACTATAGCTGTAGCACAAGATTATATAAAAAATTTAATTGTTTTAAATCAGTGTGTTTACATGAATGTGAAAGTACAGCCGACAGACGGTCAAGCACTTGGTTCCAAATCTGAAAAATATCTATACTTTAGATGCTAAAATTTGGTGCTAAATTTTACCTTCTTAGCTCTTTTCGTTTAGAAGTTATAGAGTTCACTTGTACTGGAAGAGCCAGATAAACAGACTTCCTGACAATGAAATTCTTTCAAAATTTGACAGAAATCGACAAATTTATTCATAATTCTATGTACCATATTTCAGCAGTCTAGCTGTAGATATTTTTGAGTTATCGAAGTTCACATACAGACAAATATAATGTCATTTTTTTTTTAATTTAGGGAAGTCTGAAACCTGAAAATTCGTCAGAGTCTCAAATTCGAATTTTTTTGACAATCACAATACTTCCTCTATACTTTATGTGGGAAAGTAAGAATAAGAGTAGAAATGGAACAGGCCTGACGGCTTTAACATGGGTCATCTTCAATTAGAAATTCAAAGCAGATTTTTTTTTTTCTTTGTGGAGCCTGACTTTTATTCAAAAATACTCTCTTGAGATTACAGAAGAATTAATATACAAAATATACAAATACAATAAAATACCAAAAATTAAGAAACCGCTGAATTGCAAATCTGATTGACCGGAGTTTTTCTTGGCGGGGGGGGGGGATTGCAAACCGAGTAAGTATGCAGTTTCATTTCTACAGAGAACGATACAATCATTATTTTTTATTAAAAAATTCATGCTTTTTACATTATTATAATGCTTTTTTATTATTTTTTATTTTTTAATGCAAATCTCATTTATTTCATAGAATTATATACAACTTTATTTTAGATCTATTTCATATCTTCAGTTCTTTAAAAATTATACGCAAGAGGAGTTTACAAAATACTTTTTGATTGGAAAAACATTATATTTTCATAATTTTCGATTCTTTTTTGTTATTCACTTCTAGGTTATTTTTAGCAACATTACAACTAACACAACAGTATAGTCATTATATATAAGATGCTTTTCTATGGGAATCACAAATTTTTATATCGTTTTTAGATCATTTATCTTCAAAATATATCTTGATATTTTAAATCTTTATTAGATGAGAACTAATCATTTGTTACTAGGTATTATTGGCACTACATAATAACAAAGGAAACCAGCGGAAGTAGACTCCCAAAACCTTCTTTTAATAAAAGACAATTTTGAAAACTTTTGGATTCATTGAAAACTTTCCAGTGAATCTTTTATGTCAACTTTGGTGAGTTCTTTGGTATGGTTAATAGTACTTCCTGGTATGTGGTTAATAGTATCCAAAAATCGAATTTGTTTTTCAAACAGGTTCTTCGCAGTCGATTGAAACAAAAATTTGACATAAAACTACAATTGCACTCACAAAATCACATACCAAATTTGATACATTTAAGTCATTGTGTTTATCCATAAGCGTTGCATAAGCAGAATCCAACAGAGGACAAACCCTTGGTTGAATTCGGCTCAACCTGTTATAGGTATCTAAAGTATACATGTTATATGTGTGAACCAAGTTTTATACATCTAACTCTCTTCCTTTTGTAGCTATTGTGTTAACTTATATTCAAACAGCCGGATAGACAGATTTCCTCTGAATAGATTTTGCTCAAAATGTGACAAAAATCTACAAATTCCGTATATAGACCGTATATCAAATTTCATGCTTTTAGCGCAAAGCATTCTTGAGTTGACTTCGTCACAGGCAGACAGGCGAGCATTTTCCAAAAATGTGTTTTTCGAACCTAGGGAAGTCTAAAACGTGGAGATTCGTCAAAATATCGAATTCGAGTTTTTTTGACGATTGCTATACTTTTTCTATAATATGTATATGAAAACGTAATAAAAAGACATTGTTTTTGATTGTCATCATTTATGAGTCAAAGCATATCTGAAATGATTTATTTCTAATGGACAGAGGCAAATTTTCCGTTTCTTTTTCTTTTTTAAAATAAAATGTTTTTACAACTTTCAACGGCATTTTATTGTAAATACAAATCAAAACAAAACTGGAAATGTAGAAAATAAAACCATTCATTCAATTTGTTAGTTTTTCAGGTGTTATTAAAACAGTTATTTAACTTCGACAAAAAGTTAGTTTCATTTTTCAACAACAACTGAAATGCCCATTATTATTTGATTAGATAAAAATCACATAAACGTTATTAATAACTTGACGCTTATCTGAATAAGAGATAAATACCTTGGATATGTTTTTCTGTTCAATTTTTTTTACAAGAAATATTCTCCCCGCCCCACTTAAAGGAAACGAAAGAGGAGTCAAGTAAATGAAAAGGATATATTTTTTCCATTCCATCAGCATTTGCGGTAAAACCTTTGCCAGTGACCTTCGATTTCATTAAATTCGTTAAACATTGAAAATTCGACAACCGCAAAAGAAAATGTAGTCTATAATCTTTTTTTCACTCTTCATAGGGAGGAAAATACAGGTACCTGGTTAAAAAAAATAAGTACTTTTAAGGCCATTTCTATAAGGTCTATAAAAAATAAACAGTTTCTAGGGACTTTTAATGACGCTACGCATCTTGAATATAGATTTCGATGATTTTGGATTTAAAGTATAAACATTTTTGGTAATTTGTAGCAAGATAATGGACTCCCAGGACTATCAGCAAATATTAGAGGACAAACTAAAAGAAATCGCACAAAAACAATTCCTCTCGGCAAGCTGGAAAGCAAAGGTAGATTCCTTTATATCTTAGTTACTATCTATCAACATAAATTGTTGACGTTTAAAACAGTCAAAATTAAGGCGTAAAATAATTTTTCAGCCCCTAACTTCTAAGATATTGCATTTATCGAAATCTTTAAATGCAAAAGTTGTTCATCTAATTGAGGCGCTAATCTGGTTAATTGGATTCATTTTCTATCTTAAATATTAAGAAAGTTGCGGTGAAATGAAAATTCCTCCCCCACCATTTCCATCCCTTTAAGCTAAATGGGCCATTTACGAACCTACAAATAAAATAAATAATTAATTTAAGCATAAAAAATATTTTTTATTTAATTTCCCATTTTAAGCATGGAGAAATTTTTAAAATGCCCATAATTCAATATTACTCATCGTAATCCAAAACGTGGATCTTCTTGAAATGAACATGTTCAAAATCACTTTTATCATTTGAAAATATAAGAACTGATTTATTTTTGGAATATATTATTTATGGATTTATTATTTTTATTTATTATTTTTGGAATATATTTTGTTTTGAAATATAAGAATTAGTTGATATGATCTGTACTAAAAATATATACCATGCATATTGTATAAAAATATATTGTAAATACTTTTACAATATCTTTTTACAATACATAGCTGTATATATAACCGTAATAAATTGTTGTATATAAATTTAACGATGGTAATATAGGGTTATAATATTACTAGCAAGCAATATTATATAATTACTTGATTTTATTTTACGTTATTAAACGATTAATATGGAATGCATTTTTTAAAAATTTCAGTTTATTTGATAAGATTTAAAAACAGGACTTGAATTAACTTTTCTGCAACATATTATTGTGGCTACAAATTAAAAGTGAATATATTATGAAATATAAGCAGAAGTGAAAAGTCTATTTCGGCGTTAATAATAAAAAGAGCATTTATTTTTTAATCTTAATTTTAACAGCAGCAAAGGCACGCGATTCAGTATATTGATGGATGAATTTGAATTTCGTAGAATTAAAAATGCAACTGAAGTGAGCATTACTTTTAAAAAGCTTTTTTCAAATCAAACTAAACCAAACCTAACTTTAAACGCATCGTAACATTGCAAATTGAACTTAAAGAATATATTAAAAGTAAAGAAGATGTATAGAGATGAAATCAATATCATTAAAGAGATAATTTTTTGAGTTTTATGACTGAGCAAAACCTTTTTTGGGTAATTGATGATTTTATAAGGCATCTATTTACAATAGGCAAGTCTTAGGGAGTATCCATAGTGATGGTTAAGCCTATTTTCAATCTCGATTATTAAACTTTCCATTTAAAGTTTATTTCTTAATTTCATTTACATCTTTTGACTGAATGAAGTGTTTGACACGGAGAGCAGCATTTATAGTATAATAATTTTATTCAATTAACGAAGTGTTGCATTAAGTACAGCTATAAAAACCTAGTCTGCTGAAAATTCGTACATTGATATATTTATATTTTATTGCTGGTATTCTTTAATAAGTAATAAGAGCGATTTCTGTAATTTATATGTATAGATTATAATTATTATGGATTGCCATAATATTGGTAGTATATGGTTGTATATACCTTCTATTGTAAATACTAATAGAAAACATTATAAGGACGTCATAATTCCAACACTGTTAGAAAACCGTACCGCATAAAAATTCATATAAAAAAAAGAACCGAACCAAAAGAAAAAGGTTTTATTGTAGGCTGAAATTTGACACTCCAGATAGTTTTTCAAATAAAAAAGGAGTTGAAAATCATTTGGCTCTCAACCGCGTTCTCCATGACGGAGAATAAGTGATGCGAAAGAAACGGGGGATGGATAGATACACAGCTAAGGATCTGGTCGACTAGCCATACAAAATTACGACTTTGAAAAGCGAATGCTCAAACATTCCTGCTATTTATTTAAATATTATGACACAGAATTTAAAAACTTCCTGAATTACTGGCGCAGCATTCTTTGAAGAAAGATTCGGAAATTTGTTGAACCAATAAAGCAGAGGCGTGGATCTTCGCGGCAATCATGTCGAAAAGTAAACTTGTTTGTACGTAATTTTTAGTAATAAATTTATTTTGTTCTCTGTTCTTGTTTTTTTATAGTTCTCTGGAGTTTGGAACGAGAGAACCGGCCGAAAATAATTTAATTAACCATTTTATTTTGTATATTTTATGAAATAAGAATGAACAGACCATGTAGTTATAAAAAAAAATTCTGTCTGGAGATAAGATAATGAATGCTGAATGGAATAATGCCATATATCTATAATAGTTTGAACCCTTTAATCATTATATAAATCCTGCTTGCTTTGAATTATAGCAGTTTTCTACTGTACTATTCATAAGATTTATAATCCGTTATGAAAATGAAATGGGGTTTATAAATATCACAAGGGTTCTAAGTTAAATCAGATGAATATATGTAGGATATTCCATGGAACTGTTTTGTTGTGCCATCATTTGATTCTGTTGTCCCATTGTAAAACGTGATTCAGCCGAAAATTGTAAAAGGTTAGATCATTTCTCACAGGACGATAATTTTAATTAATACAACATTCAAAATCAACGCCATCAGTCGAGCTTACGAAACACCGACACAACTAATATTCAGATAGAGGCCCACTAACCACCGTTCGACGAAGACTTTTCGCGCAACTGCGCTCTCTAATTACGCAGTAAGTGTTTTCAGTCACATAATGCACTTTTTTAGATTTCTAACGTCTTTTTTTAGATTTCTAGATGGAATTATCTAACTTTCTGTTTCTTTCATATCTATATGTTTTAATCCATTTCCTATTTCCCTGTAAATGCTCTCCCTGTAAACTTTTCCCTTCAACTCTAAATAAATTCTTTTATTTTTAATGTCTCTTCATCCTTCGTTTGCATTATTTTGATCTTAGTTGTGAAACTGAACCTGTAAATATTAAAAGACCCCTAGACACCTCGCCACTAAAACCCGCGCTATCTGAAGAGTAACTTTTTTGGGGGAAATTTGGTTAGACTCCCACAGAAATAATTGGGGGATCGTCCGGGATTGATTTAAAATCTTCTTTTAATATTGATAGAAATTAAAAATTAGTTTGATTAATTTGAATTCCTAGCCCTATTAAAAAAAAATTTTTTTTGCCTTAATGCCTAAAATGAAAAAAGCTGACTGAAATGTAAACGCGCGCTTGATTCTCAATACTAACAATAACTACGCATTCCTGTTCAAGTGGAGTCATCTCGTCGTTCAAGTTCTTCGGAAAACCCCTACAGAGTCCTTTAGTTTCATCTCCAGTGTTATACATCCAATATACTTCAGAAGTTCTTTAAACAGCGGCGATCAGCAGTGTCTCCGTCGGAACGTCGATCTCCAAGGGGAATTAATAACTAAAATATCCTAAAACGTTTCCAACAACACCAATGACAGATGAAAGAAATATCTGGAAAAAAGACTTCAGAAGAATATCAGAGCTGCAGTCTTGTTGTTTATAAAATTCTTATTAGCTGAGTAAAAGGAATAATTTATATTTTTAAAGTATCATGCGAGTTTATATTTTTTTAAATACTATTTTTCTATTTGTGTATACATAATCGCAACTATCAAAATGCTCAGCAAGTATATCTTTTAAATATTCAGGAAATCGAACGTAACATTCAAGTTGTTTTATTTCTATATTTTTATTTAAAACGAATTGATTTATCGTATTCTGTATGTTTCTTGGTTGGCACTCGCCAAATCTGCAAAGCTATTCAGTTTCGTTTCTGTTGCGACTTTCGCTGACGCCTCTTAGCTCGTTAAGAATTCATTTATCTGTCGCTCTCAAGCCATTTAGTCCAAACAAAAGTTGATCGAAGCTCGAAGTGTTTAGATTAAGTTAAAAATGGTTTCGCAAAATAATTTCTCAGTCACTGATCTGTTTTTACATTTTTACTGCAGCTGTGGAGCAATTTTCTTCAATATTATGAGAATATCTTTCGACTGAATTATTATGCCTTCCATTCAAACGTGTGTTCATTTTTAGAATGTGCTGATTTAAGATTTTACATGTGCTTGCTTTTAATGGTGTAGTAAAAAATTTTAAAAAATGAGCTCTTTCTCAAAGTAACTAATTTCTATATTAATCTAAGTGTTTGGATTTTTATATAAAGAACTTTGAATGATTAAATTCTTTTTCATGTTTTACAAATTTAATCACAGTTTTTAAAACAATATTTACATTGTTTAAATCTTTTTTTTTTTACTTTCAAACTCTTTTTACATTTATTACAAATAAATGAGACAACTGATATATTAAATGTTTTTATAAAAGAGTTTTTTTTTCAGTTGAAATTAATAATTGAAGTATTTCAAATTAAGTATTACGTAGTTTAGCTCGTACCGTTGTCTTTACACGTTACTGGTCTAAAATGTTTCTGAATGAATGAAATATGAAAATTATGAAATAACTAAACCAAACGTATTCACAAACAAAGCTACTGATATTGTCCATGTATCAAAATTAAGAACATATTACCCTCCAGAAAAATTAAAATTAAGTCATGAATAATAATTAAAAAAATCCATTTATTTCCCATGCTTCTTCCACATAATCCCCAACTTAGGTTGGCTTTGTCTCCACCCGTAAGAGTTAGTTTTTCTTTTCTTCATGATGATGATGTGATAGGAATTGTAATGATATTTTAAAATCTAATTGCAATTTAATTAATTTTCAAGGTTTTTTCTTAATTTATCCCATAGTAACTTCATTCTAAAATATTCTCTTATTTCCTGATCCAATTCCACTTTCACTAATTAA
>JAPMOR010034764.1:0-20438 GCA_026543865.1 Argiope aurantia | reverse complement strand
TTATATATTTGTCAATCTACATGAATTCTACATTTATTATGCAATTTAGTATTTCTTTGTTTATTGTCCCTGTATTATATCCTGATTCCACATTCTAAGGTTAATTTCTGCTTGAATTAGTTTTTGAGTATGAAGAATTATTTTAAAGCATTAATGAAATTCGTAGACAATTTCCTTAAAATTTTTCAAAAATTTTAAAAAATTCTCAAAATATGAACTTTAATTTGTTGTTTTGACATGAAATTTGCAGATTTCTATTTATTTTGAACGAATTCCTTCACAAAAATTCTATCTTCATGAGTAGAAATGAATGGGATAGTTTCAAAACAAAAGGAGTTGGGTGAGTGATTTTTGAACACAGAATTAGCATCTGCAGTATTTCGAATTTTGAAACAATCTCAAACAAGATTGACTAATTGTCTATCCATGCTTTTCATGCATGTAAACACATGCACGATGCACTTTTCATGCACGAAAATGGAAATGCTTAGTAGATAAAAAAAAATTGGTACACAGTTTCAGCATCTGAAGTGTAGATCTATGATATATTTTGAACCAAAAATGTCAGTTATCAAGTGTATGTGGATGCAAAAATACAAACTCGAAAACGCAAATACTTGAATATATGTGGTTTGAAAACAATAATTGTAATTTTTTATATCAAATTTTGTTTTCGGTCGGTGGAAAAAAAATGCGCGCAATACGTATGTTCTTGTCTTAAAACAATCTGAACTAAAAAAAAAAAAAACTTTCTACAATGCACAAATTTTTCATATGCAGAAACTCTGAAATTGTAATCTGAACACCTGCGACATTTACAGCCTTGAATGTGGTCTATAATTTTATGCGGGGAGAGGGAGGACATCTTTATTAGTATTTTTGAAGAAATTTCGGGAGGGGGGGGGGGTGGCTACTCCCGCTGGTTATATTTACTTACCAGCTTATACATCCGATGTTAATCGGTATGAAGATATTTTTATGCTTTGCATTAAGGACACAATCATATAATTTTTAAGAAGCATTCACTTAAACATTCCTTATTCTTCCTTTTTAATAAGCAAAATTTGAAGGAATTACAAACATTTATGACAAATGCTACAGTTATCACATTGAATCAGTTGTTGTAGTGTAAACTAGGGCTGGGCGATGACGGAACTTCATCATCGCAATATATCGCCCAATATCGTGATTCCAATATCATCAAATATTCGATATATCGTGATATCATTATTTATTTACAGCTGTTATAACTTATAAATAGCACTTCTTGACATATTGACTGAGCAGAACGACTTCAAATAAAAGGAAGTTTCAATTTATATAATAAAAATACTTATTTTCTTTTGAATAAAACTAGTCAGAAAATAATTTTGTTAAAACCTCTTTAATAAATTGTGTCAATGTCAAAGGAATGTTTGGATGTTACAATCTATAACATTGTGTTTAAAACAAGTATTTTTATATAATAGAATATGACAGTATTTATAGAAATATTAACGAAAATTTGGTCAATAAGAATGCAGAGCATCAAAAATAAACACTAATCGTTAATCAAAACGAAATCGAAAACGCTATTTAATTATGAATATCAATTTACTGTATCGCGATTTATCGTTAACTATTATTCATGATTATGATTTAGATAGATCGATATTTTTCAAAAACTGGCATCAAAAAATCGATCGATTTTTCAAAAATATTGAGGTTTTTTTTCGAAAAATTGAAAATTAGCGTAGCCCTAATGTAAACAGGGTTTGAAGGGAAGTAAAAATATGTAAAACATTAATACTTAACAGAATATCAACTCGCAGGTAAATAAATTCATTTCTTAAAAAAAGAAATATAAAATATTCTTATGGGAAAAATACTATATAAAAAATAATAACAATTTAATGTTGCAAAAATAATGTTTTATCATTTGGCCTCAATTCTTGTATTTTTGAAAATTTTGTCTATTCATCACAAAAAAATGGAATGAAAGCATTGTATGTGTGAGTGGTCCCTTATTGTCTCTTGACAGACAATATTTTTATATTCAGTCCGCTATTATTAGTAAAAACCGTATGAAATCTTTCCTAAACAACAGCTTAATTTTATATGAATGAGAATATGGATAAAAAAATATATTATAACGCCAGTTGATCGGATAACTTTAAGAGACAGGGGGAAGGACGTAAACAAAATTTTCCCGAATAAAAACAATTACAGAGTTCGAAACAACTGATTTTAACTTATTAAAGAAGTGATATCTTAGCACAGTTTGTAAATTTTGGGTTAATATAAATGAATAACCGCATTAAAAATTTTATATATTCAAAACTAATACACGTAATGTTAATAATAACGTATAAAAATTTTTTAAAAAGCGCCGCAAATTTTATTTTTAAAATCTCTCAAGGGGGGCTATTTTCTGGACATGGGGAAATACGATTATTTCCAAAAAAACTACATAAATTAAGTGCAGTAAAACTTGTTTTTATGCGGTAGATAGAGACCGCATAAAAGAAACCGCACAAAAAAAAATTCGGAAATTACATAAATACATATAATAAAAAGTTTTGTGCGTCATACTACAGAAAAAAAAATTATGCGGCTGACAGGGACCGCATAAAAAAGTGGCAATTACAAAATACGTCACTTTTTTACAAAATACGTGAAAAAATAATAATTAAATACATCCATACGAAATATACAAACAAAATAAATAATTAAATACCCACTTAAAACATTTTTAAAACATTTAATTTTTTATTGTATACATGGAGAAATATTAAAAATGCACATTACATAATTCACTGCTACTCGTCGTAATCCGAAACGGAGATGAACTATTTAATATTAGAATTTTTATTTCTTATGGAATTGTCTTCCTTCTTATCTTTTTTTGGCAACAATTATTCATTTTAAGGGAGTATTTATGCCTAAAAATAAAATAAAAATCTTAAAAACTATATACAAATAGAAACAAAAGTAATTTATTTACTTTTAATCTCACTATAAAAGGGATCCTTAATCACATGAATCATGGATAAATCTCGGAATATGAACCGTATGCTGTAGCGCGTCGAGTTTTTAATTTAATGTGCATTGTCGGAAAACTGTTTAAAACAAATGAACAGAGCGTCTTGAAGTGTACTTGTATATGTACACTTATAGAAAACATTATAGTGATGCCAACGCCATTGAAATTCATATACCGCATTAAAAAAAAAATTGCACAAAACAACTCGCATAAAAAAAAAGCCTCACAAAAGCAGGTTTTATTGTACAAATTTTTTCTTTGAGCAAACTTAAGCCATCGTATTGAGATTCAGATGTTCCTAGCCTACCTTTTTTATTTCAATTACACCAAAAGCCATGCATATAAGACCCCACTGATAAAAGCAGTCAATGAACTTAAATAACGCATCAAAGTTAAAATTAAACACCATTGACTGTGTAAAGTTTCAAAATGTGTGGGACGAAGTTGACTGCAGATTAGATAGTAGGACAGGTAGGTAACACTAATTTGCCCTCCGTCAATGGCCACTAAAATGCCGATATCAAATCTAAAGTGATTTTTTTATGTAATTACACCAAAAGCCATGTTTATAAGACCCCACTGACAAACACAGTCAATGATCTTAAAGAACGCATCGATGTTGCATTAAGCATGATTGACTGTGCAAAATTTCAAAATGTGTGGAACGAAGTTGAATACAGATTAGATAGTTGTTGGGAAAGGTTTACTCATCCAGCATTTGTAACAAAAAAAATGAATGTTTTTCTTTATTTTCACCTTTACCAGGTTATATCGCCACTCTGGAGGGTACACAAAAAGGTGGAGGATCTGGCTCCTCCCATCGATGATGGAACTTGCTTCCTTTGGGAAGGTTTGTACCGTGGCCGGTGATGGCCCTTAGGATTCGACCATAGTTCCTGCCATTGTTGTTGTTGCGGCGTTCCAGTCATTCAGTTATCTTTATCCGTGTGCATTCGGGCGGGTCGGAGAGTCAGTGATATGACTTACCTGATTATATCATGTGTAATACTTTAAAAAAATTAATGTTTAATATCCAGTCATTCATTTATGCTAACTTTGAATAAATAACGTTATTTTTTGGAGCCATTAAGCCAGTATATTATAAATAAATTTCATTTTCTCACAAGAAATATTCTTTTCATCTGTAATTATCTAATTAAACCGAATGATTGTAGTTCTATAATATAAGAATCAATGTTTTAAAATGAAGCCCCATTAATAAAATTGTAAGCATTCGGATTCTAGAACAAAAAATATAAAATTAATTATTAAAAAAATATACATTTCAACTTTTAAGAACTCCATGAGATGAACACTATTTGATACAAATACTTGATAAGCACTAAGTCAATACCGCAGCACTAATTCGAAGTGAATTAATACCTATGAAGTGTCTTTCTTAGTATATTTAAACAATTTTTATTCTTACTTTCTTCACTCTTGCTCCGTCTTTATCTCGCCAAATGCCTTTCAAATAAGAATTTTTTGGCCACATCAGGGTTAGTCGGTCATATTAGGACAGCAATCACAATGTAGATAATAAAAATTGTCGATTGTTCTTACAGAAGGTAAACTTCACACAAGCATATATTCTTTAAAAAATAATAAAAAATCTGGATCGTCTTTTTCCAGAGGGCCGGGGCCTTACCATCGGAGGGTTTCGGGTTCGAGACCCGAATCTACCGAAGAATTTTCGTGTAAGGAGGTGCAAGCCAAATCTTGTCGGGACTAAACGACCTCCCACTGGTACGGTGTGGAAGTATAGAGAGGGAGTGCCAGCTCAGGTATCGTACTCGTCAATTAACCGCGATTTGAAATTACGAGGTCCGTCCCAAAATAGCCATTCTGTTGATTTATAAAAACGGGACGTTAATATAATTAAACTAAACTCATCTTTTTCTAATCTCGTTTTATACTATAACATTTAAAAGAGGTAAAACTTTCAGTATAATAACTTCATTTCAGAAAGATATTTATTAACCTCCGTTAACTTTGAAAAAACCTCACCATACTAGATAATCGTGTCCCGTTAATCGGTTGAATAGGAATTTTCTAATTCTCTTCCGATCAAATGTATTCAGTTTATTTTGAAACTATATTCTCCTAATATTTTGCATAGGAAATATTAAGAATATTTTTCTAAAAATTTTAATGCTATGTATTGTATACGAAAGCAGCCTGATTTATTTACTTTAAAATAAATCAAATTGTTGATTCATGTACGTTGTTAAAAATATTAACTGGATGCTTAGAAGAAGAAGAGTACAGTGTATATTGCATAAACGTATAAAAAGTTTATAAAACCCCCTCAAATAATTAAAAAATAAGGACACAGTAATCGCCATATATATCTTATCTTCATATCTTATCCTTTGTTGCTACAGAAAACTGTTTCATTTCAACAAAATAAACTTTTGCTCTTCACTTGCGAATTTATTTATCCTTGTAGACAGTTGACACATCTTGAGTTTGGAACATTTATTATTATTTCATATACCTAAGAACATAAAAGACACCTGAGATACATAAGCGTATGCAAGTGATTTTTATTGTTCCATTTTAATTACGACTTTGCTTTAATTATAGATTTAAATATCTAATCCCTTTGCAGGCAGCGAAATTTCCGATACAGAATTGTCACTGCGTGCAAAGGGGGTTAAATCCTCGAGGAATAAGCTTCAATTGATACGTTTCTGGGTTTAAAATGTCACATTATCTGTTTCAGTGTTATAGAAGTAGCAGTATCGCAAAGGTGCCGTGTTCTTTATATCTATTTTTGGGAATAGAACATGTGCGCTTCATAAATTATTCCCTACCCCTGTTGCATTGTAGGTTTACTGGGATTCGGACCTTTGGCAAGAAAACTTGGCGCGCATCTAGAGTAGTGACGTTTAGTTTTGAGGGTTTAGTTTTGCATAGCTGCATTTCCGGTCGGTCTAATTGGTGATAAGGGAATAGTGATCATTTTTGTAAAAATTTTATTTCATCTTGAATTTATGAGATCTTGTAATACATTTATCTTATTCATATATCTTGTAATAAATGATAATTAATTCTATTATTAATAGAAAAGTAAGACTGTTTTTATCAGAAAAATAAATAGCGGAATTAAATGTATTTAAAAAGAAGTAAGATATAAGATAATTTATAGCTGTTTTATTTACTAATATTTAAACAATCTCATATTTCTGAATGAATTTTCTTGAAAATCGCTATTATCTATACTCATAAAAGGGGAAAAAATGTATATATTACAATAGTTCACTTAGCAATATCTTTATTAAGAAACTAGCCGCCTTTGGTGACCAGCAGTTCGCCAATATAAAAGATCTCTAAAATCTTGAAAGACATAAGTTTTGACTTCAAATTCAGGCTTTGGTGATACAACTATATCAATTAACAACAACAAAAAAAATCTAATGTAATTGGCCAGTAAATAGAATGATTAGTGCGTTCCACATCATTTTATAGATTTTGTTTCCTTCGTAATTATATTTATTGGTTAAGAAAAAAAAATTAGTTTGATATTGCTTACTTTAATAGGAGTATTTTCAAAATAGTAGAAATAAGGGAAGTTTGTCATATTTGAATCACCAAAATAGTTTTTAATGAAATCTGACAGAAAAATAATTTCAATAAAAGAAAGTCAGTAAATTTTTTGTAGTTTATTTACTTTTAAAAATGTAATAAACACTCTGAGAAATACGCTTTAATGTAGAAAAAAATATAGCTTATTAAAATTGTTTCATCGGATCAATTAAAGAAAATGATTCCACAAATTACATCACTAATTTTTTTTAAGCTCAGTAATGGAAAATAGATTTTGATTTTCAAGCTCATATCAGCATATAAAATCTGAACTCAAGTTTGATATTTTATGAACGATATCATTACCTTTTTTATTCGTTTGTTCCTCAAGATATAAAAGAATACAGCCTTAATTTTTCTATTGATTGGTGGCTTTTTATATTAATTATTATCTTTTTGTTTTAGTCTTTTCCAATTTAAATTAATGATAATGTTTATAATTGCTTTCTGAGAGCTACGATAGACCTCTTCAAATTCAGGAAATAATTTTGATTCCAATTTAAGCCTTTTTTGGAGGATCTCCCCTCCCCCCAAAAAAAGAATAACCTAACCTTATCTTTAAAGTATTTGAATAAAATTATACTATAATATGTACTAAACTGTGGTCAATAAAATTTACTCTCAAAGGATATAACATGTTCAATTTCAAGCGGTTGAAATTCTGTCTTTCCATTGATAAAACATATAACATTTATTAACTTTCATTACATTAAAAAAAAATAGAATGATATTCTATTAATTAAAGTGCTTAAAAATTGGTTCCAAATTAACACCGTCAACACCTATACAGAATTACATTAACTTAATAATGCTTGAGCATATGTGATTGAGTTCATGTGACATGAGGACTGGCTTTTTGAGTTAGTCAGCAAAGATTTATCAAATATCCATAGATAAAGTTAATTCATTTCTTAGTTCAGATATAATCCCAATAAAAATTAACTGAATCTATCGTTACCATACAATATACTTTTGTAGAAAATGAGACCAACTCAAGGACTTCTAAAAACGGCAGTTGTAACATATGAACAGAAAACTGCGAGTGATGATGAATTTCTTGCACGAAGAATTGTCTTCACATTTCCAAACGTGAAATTTTTTCAAATTAATGTTTCTATCTAGATGAAAGCAACATTCGTCTCTCCAAATAACATTTTTCAGAAAAAAAAAGTTTTGATTTTGCATTGCAACAAAAACAATGCTTTTCTTGCTGAGTATTCCAGTAAGTCACTGAGATGGTTTAAATGTTCAGTTCCCCCAGTTTCTCTCCCATTCTTTATAAAGACGATAGTGCAACTGCCGAAGAGTGAAAATGAACAACGTTATTATTATCAAATTTTTTTAAAGCCATAATGATTTGATGATGTACTAATTGCATTCCGAAATAAACGCTTTCTTCCACATTTGTGGCCAGTCTTTCGAAATTTAAAACTAAGAATATCCCTACAAATGTTCTAGATAGAAATGTGAAATTTTGTATAGATGAAAATAAGAATAAATATATACTAATTCACTCTTGAAATTATGATGGATATAAAAAAATTTAATTTTTGCAATTTTTGTACAATTGCCTATCTTATTTAATGAAATTTTGTAATTCAAAGTATGTTTAGATGCAATATTTAAAAAAAAAATTGTTCCTAAGTGCAACCCCTTAATGCTTTAAAAAAAAGTGACTTTAGAAACCATGCTTACATAGTTGTGAAATTAGTTTTTATCTTAAGGCCTGATATGTAAATATTTACCATTGTAATTTCAATTTTGATTACGATAAAGGTCCATTCTATATAAATCTATACTTTTGGCAAGAAATTCAGGGGCGAAAAAAACAAAAGAACGAATAAAATATAAAGTAATATATTTTATTTTTAGCTTTCTTTCGTGCATAGATTTAAGACAAATTGAAAATTAGTAATAAATCATTGGCAGTGCTTTTATGAAAATAGGCAGAAATTTGCTACTACATTACTTGCGAATAAAATTTAAGCCCATGATACTATTTCTGAGAATTAAGCGTTTTAATGTAGCACGTTTAGATGTTGCATTTAAATGGCGTTTGCGGTACATTGGATTATGTATAGTTAAATGTGACAGTAAAATAAGCTAGAAAATGAAGTAATATGTTTCAGATTTGAAGGAATTTCAGTAATTATCAACATTTTCTTATTGAAAATGTGTTTTTTTTCTCCTGAGAATTAACCAGCAGCTGTTTTTAAAATTATTAATATGATTCCTATCATTTATTTTAGCCAGAAAAAAAACTTATTTTTTTGCAAAAAAAACAAAAAAAACAAACACCTTATTTGAACAGCTTTAACGTAAAAAATACATTAGTTCATTTCAAGTACCAGTTTGTGTAATGTATATACATGAAAGCGTACATACATATAGAAAGAACTAAACATTATTGATATCCATTTAAATTTGAATTTAAAGCCCTTTCTAAGTTTTTTTTTTTCATTTTGTTAAATAAAGTTAAACCGTAAGAGATATAAAGATTAAATCCTCATAAAACTCAAAATTATAATTCATTTTATTAGATTAAATTTGTATTATGCACATCAGAATTATAATTTTTATAAATGTCTTCCGTGTGGGAAAATTATAAACGTATTCCTTTTAATAAATACATTTCTAAAGCAAATTTCTCACACTTGATATTTATTATATTCAACACTCGTTTGAAACGTGGTAAGGATCATCAGCATTTTTCTCAAGAAAGTTTCGTTTCGTTATCAGAGACAAGGAGTATCTTTCTCATTCTTAGTGAGTGACCATTTGGCGTACATTATAAAATCGCCAAATCTTACATGAAAAGATAACGTTTATAATGCGGTAGCCTTTCTTGACACTTGAGCGGAAAGGGGGAAATTTATACAGCGCAAGTGACATAGAACCCTATTTTTATCGCTTTATGCTTGTATTATTGTAACTGTAATCTTTAATGAGTTAACTGCGGAATTTATCCTTCATGTGCCACTTTTTAAAATCAAGCGATGACGTCGAAAGCAATACAAATGGTTGCTTAGTAAAATTTGCTAAGAATCTTAATAAAGCGATTTAGATTTCATTTTGGATAGTTTAGTTTACTTATTTTAACGTCCCGTTTTAAAGTAAAACTATTGATATTTTGGAACAGACCTCGTAATTTTGAACCGGGTCAGATGACGAGGACGACGTCTGAGCTGGCATCTTCGTCTCCAGACTTCCACACCACACCAGACGGAGGACGTTTGGCCCCGACGTGTTTAACGTGCACCAGACCCGCTTACACGACGGTTCTTCGGTGGAATCAGGTCTCGAACCTGAAACCCTCCCGTTCAGAAGCCGAGATCTTACCACCAAGCCACCTCAGCCCCTCATTCTAGATAAAAGATTACATATCAACCACGCCAAAAATAAAGATTTTGATTAACGCATTTAACTGGTTAAATCACAACCAATCACTACTCACTTGTAATCATTTCCTCCAATTTCCCTTCTTCAATTTTTTTTTTATTTTTGTTTTATTTCCTTTATGAAAATTGTTATTTCAAGAAATACATGAATGAAGAAACCGAGGAAGAATTATGATAAAATTTACTTGTAAAATTAATTATAGTGTTAAGCGCTAGAATACCGTTCAAATTATTTAATGAATGGAAACTAACGAGAAGTTTCATTAATCAGAATATCAGAATTTATTTTTATCTGATCACTATATTTCATTATTTATAAAGTGTTTCTCTACTGTAGTACAGAATTGATACATAGAAAGATTTTTTTTTCTTCTTTTTTTAAATTCTTTTTTGTTGTTGTTTTTGTAGAGTTAAGGATGATTCTGCATTAATTTAGATAACAGATAATCGCTTCATTTTCGATCACTCTTATGTACAAGAAAAACGGTGTTTTCTTATAAGCTGGAAAGAATAGAATATCTTCTGAATTTGTACTTATTTTTTTAAATTTATACTATGATAACAGTTGTTTAAAAAGACAGGTATATATTGATGCTACTATGGGCAATTAGACAAGTCGCATCATATTTTTTTTTAATTAGAAGCTGAGTGATTGAGTTTTTACTTCAGATAGTAACAAATCTGTCATCTGATAAATTCACTTTTCTTCATACGTCTTTTGAGATTTTGCTTCTGCATGCTTTTTGTCAATTATAAACCATAGACTATAATCCATATATCCTGGATATTGGATTATAGTCTGTTGGATGGATTGCAATACCCTGGCATAATGTTTGCTTATTTATTATTCTATACTGGAAGATAAATGTATATTGTTCTCGGACCCTTCTAGCAAATCATGTTCATCCTTTAATACAATCAATAACATTCTTGGGGATCATGTTCATCCTATAGTATAGTCTATTATACTCGGAGCATTCTAGGGGACCATGTTCATTCTATAACATAGTTTGTTATACTCGGAGCATTCTAGAGAATCATGTTCATCCTTTAGTATAGTCAATAGCTTTCTAGGGGATTATGTTCATCCTATAGTATAGTCTATTATATTCGGAGCATTCTAGGGGATCATGTTCATCCTATAATATAGTCTATTATATTCGGTGCATTCTAGCGGATCATGTTCATATTTTAGTATAGTTTTTAATTCTTTGTAGAACTATAGTATTTTAGATACAACATCTTCCTTATACACATTGGTAAAAAAGTGAAACATGAATTAAAAGTTTAGTTCCGGATTTTTACTTTACAAAAACCAGAATTTCAGGATTTTTTTCAGATTCACGAATTTTTTCAAAATCCGTCTAATTAGAAGAAAGTTTACGATGTGGTTGACAAACTACACTGGTGTGTAAAACTTAAGCAACAGGTATGTTTTTTGCCATAACTTCACGAGAAATCATCTGAGAGACATGAAATTCAGAAATGAGATACAGCATTTTGTTCTGAAAGAATGACGAAAGCATAGTTGCGCAGAAATGAATACAATGCATACAGTATGGAATCAAACAAAAAAAAGGCTTTATTGAACTCATAGTATCGTTACACATGATTGTCTGTCCAAGAGGAAGAACAGAAGCAGATGTTCCCTAGTACGGGATATGCCCTCCCCTTACTACAATGGTTGCTTCGCACCGTCTCCCCATACTCAGCACCAGATTGTCCAACAGTTCTTGAGGTAAGAGTGCCCATTCCTCAATCAGCATCTGTTTAAGTTGTCGGGTGTTCCCAGGAGGATGTAATCGTGCCGAAAGGGGTCTCCCCAAAGCATCCCACACATGTTCTATCGGATTTAAATCAAGGGAGCACGCCGGCCAATCCATTCGAGTGATATCTTCACTTTCCAGGAGCTCCTCAACAGCATGAGTCCTGTGTGGCCGTGCATTGTCATCCATAAAAACGAAGTCTGCTCCAATGACACCTCGGAACAGATGCGCATGGGGGAGGATCACCTCCAGACAATAGCGATCTCCAGTTACAGAACCTCTGTCGAAAACGTGGAGCTCAGTCCGCCCGTTCATCATAATGCCTCCCCAGACGACAACTCCAGGACCACCGAAACGGTCTCTTTCCGTGATGTTACTGGGATGAAACCGTGTCCCGACCTCTCTCCAAATCAACTGGCATTGGGAATCGCTTGTGGCACTAAAACGACTCTCATCTGTAAAGAGGACACGACTTCATTGATGAGATGTCCAGTTTTTGTGCTCCCTGCACCACTCTAAACGGTGCCGCCGGTGGGAAACTGTCAAAGGGATGCAGCGTTCAGGACGGCGGACGAATAGGCCACCTTTGTGAAGGCGTCTGGACACAGTAAAACGCGACACTTGTCGCCCCGTTGCTGCATACAGTTGCTGAGCAATGGCGCTTGCTGACTGGTTTCGGGTTCTTTTCGCCTGCAGGACGATATGTCGGTCATCCACTGCAGTTGTTTTCCTGGGGCGGCCACCACCAACCTTTCTCACAGATGTGCCTGTGGTTTGGAAGGCTTTCCAAGCGCGCGAAACAACACTTTTGTTGATTCCGAACTCTTCAGCTACACTGGTCACACTAAGCCCCTCCTCCAGCTTTCCGATCATTCTTCCACGTGTGAAATAGTCTAGGTGATTCCTGCTAGCCATATTTCATGAATTAACTCACGTGCACTTGCAGCGAATGTCTTTAATTGCGTCTCCGTCCTTCCTTTTATTGTAGTGTTGAGCTGCGCGCGCCTTCCGCACATGTTTTGCGTACGCTCACGTCGCCTGTGACGTTTTGTTCCTGATATTTGCATACGCATGACCTTTCTCTTGAATTACGTTTCATTGTACTGATCGCAAGAACTCCTTTTCTGCAATTTGATGGCTATCTGCTTTAAATTTGCATTGTTGCTTAAGTTTTGCACACCAGTGTAGAAATATTCTTCAAACAATAACTTACCAATTGTGACAATTCAGAAAATTTCATTTGTAACCCTATAAACTAAAGTTTCTCAAGCAAAACTTCTCTTTGTTTTGCCTCTATCCAAAATGAAGACTGATTGAAGAAGAAACTATTCCTCAATTTTAAGTCTAATTGAAGTGTCATTGTGACATTGTGAAGTAATATGTCATTGTGACAATCAACCAAATTTTGTAAACTGATATTCGAGATTCTAAGAATCATTTTCTTGATCATTTAGTTTTTATGGATGATTAGGCAGGTCCCCGAGGGGCACCTTAAAATTGCGGATAAGAGGCTTCTAAAATGATGATTTATTTTTGTCGCCCAGATGGGTACAGAGATGATGTGGGTTAGCTACCCCCTACCCATATGACGGAACGTGCCTCCTACGGGAGGGATTCATCGTAGCCGGTAATGTCTCTTAGGTCTCAACCAGCAACAACGGGTCGGAGTAGTTAGCTATGACTATCAATGATAGGCATCTAAAACAATCAAAAATTTCGGGAAAGCCAATTCTTAAGAAAAATAAATGAATTAAATTTGTTAAAAAGCATACAATGAGTGAGCTGATTACGTTTGAAACTGTTACTTCTAAATAAATATCTTCTTTAAATTTGATTGTTTGAATCTTACTTTACATTGCTCATTCATTGATTAGGTGAAACTGACAGATTACTTGTAGATCGCAATTTTAAATGATAAAACTCTTGTTAGACCAAGAAATTATCAAAAAGTTTTTCTATTACATTATGTACAAATTGAAAATGATAATGTGGAGTTTTTGATCTAAAGCATTCAGCTTAAAAGAGAACAGGAAAATGAAACATCTATTGTTGATAAAAGTAATTAAATCATTTTTACTTTCGCTAATGGCCTCGTCTTTGGAAATCCATCCAGTTACACTATAGGTGGTTTTACGACAAACAATGAATATCTTTGAATTTTGATAGCCTAGTTCTTATGTATACAGCAAAATATCATTTATTTTCTTTAAACAAAAATGCATGTGAAGTTCTTGAGTCAGAAAATTTCACAAGATTCCATTAGAATGGATTCAATGGATTTTTTTTTTCAAAATCTGTACAGTTTATTAGAATATTTTTTACTTCTTATTAACCTTACTCTTTCCGATCGCAATTTATCTCACTTGTTTTTATAGATACTTCCGATCCTACTTTGGACCCGGTGACCTGCTGATAGGGTCTAGATTTCGAAAGCGGAGGGCTTCAGGTTCGATACCCGATTCCAAAGAAGAACCTTCGTGTAAGCGGGCCCGGTGCTCGTTAAATCCGTCTAAACCAAGCGTCCTCCCGATGTTGTGGTGTGAAAGTTTGAAGAGGGGGTGCCAGCTCCGCTTTCGTCCTTGTCATCTGACCGCGGTTCAAAATTACTAGGTCCGTCCCAAAATAGCCCTAATGTTGCTTTAAAATGGGACTTTAATATAACTAAACTAAGCTCCTCCTCCAAGCTTTCAATTTATGAAAGCGCAAGGTCGCGTGACCCCTGGTGAGTTAAACGCTGTGGGTCTGTTCATAGTTGGATCTCCCAGGCTATCGAATCTCAAACTCCCGACCCGATAGCTCGAGGCCGAGAGTGCCACGAAAACACCAGGATTCCAGTGTGCCAATTTGCTTGATGCTCTTCTCATTTTAGCATTAAAAATGATCTGGTCCCTATGGCCGTTTGTAATAATGTAACTTCAAAACAGTCGCTTATCCAACTAGACTGAAGTTTTAATTTTAGATATAATTTTGTCATTGCATTGGTCATAGTCAAAACAACTTTAATCAGCTTTAATAATGTAAAGAAATTTAGTTTTTTTTTAAACCCTTATAATGGTCGTGATTTTAGTTATTCATTGAGTTCTAATAAGAGAAATAATTGAAGTAATGGCTAAAGTACGATTATGGACAAAGAACTCAGTTTATATCAGATTAGTTCATAACGAAACATCTTATCCACAAATTTTATTAAATTCATTCTCCATTATCAATATTATTTCCTTCAAATTTATATTCCTAAATGTCTTAAAGTAACATAAAATTCGTTTTAAAATTAGAAGTAATGTCCATTACCGTACAAACGAGAACATTATCTCAAGAAATCTACATAATTAGTAGTTACTGATACGTTTTACATTAAACAGCTTTTGTATCCAAGTTATAATCTTGCCTCAGTAAAGAAAAGCAATTTTCTCTGAAATTCCAAAGTTTTTAATAAGTGCTTTTGTTTAATTTCTTTTAACATGCACTTTACCGGTCATTTCAAGATAACATCGTTTCTCAAAATTCTTTTCTTTAGCAAATATAGTAAAAGCAAATAAGAGTAAAAGCTTTCAGATTTAATGTATGAATGATATTTCGGTCATTTGGAGAACACGTTTTTCTATCTCCCTCCCTCATAAAAAGAAAAATGCTTTCAAGTACCTTGGTTAAAAGGATATCCAATAAATATCGAAGAAATAAGAAAAGGAAAGCACTTTTTTTTTTTTCAAAAATTTCATATCCCACAAAGACTAATAAAAGTTCACATTGCCTAATCACACTTTCTTAAATTACAATCTTATGCTAATTCAATATTAAACTAACGTCCCTCTGTCACAGTGAAAGCTACTTAACGACGTAAGTTTTAATGATGTTCTTAATTTCAACCTTACATTTCCATTTCTCTAAAGAATCGCTAAAAAAGTGAAATCAACGACTGTTATTACACTTACCAGATTTTAATTGATACTCATTAAAAGATCTAAGAGAGTAAAAAAAAAAAAATATATGTATATATATATATATCTGAATTTCAGTCCTTAAGAAGGTGTCATGCAATTATCCTGATTGATTCCATTTGAGCAGTTAGCAAAGAAAAAGAAGCAGATAGACGATACTAGTAAGAATAGCTCAGCAGACGGATAATTTTAGAGACATCATTATTAGTTTGATTTTTTTTTTCTTTTCCATTTAGTTACAAGCATTTGTGAGATGTTTCATCACAGACTGATTAAATTACGGATTATTCTAATTAAAATATGTTTTTCTCTTTTTATTTTAGTTTCGTTAAAACTGATCACAATATTGAAAGAAGAGCGGTTATTTTGTAGTGGAAGTTATTTTTAAACCCGTAATGCTCTCTGGATTATAGAAAGCCTATTTAATGAATAATAAATTTGATAAGAACAGGTTTTAGAAATAAATAAATAGATTTTTTTTTAAATTTTAGTCATATTTAGTTTACTTTTAGTCAAATTAATTATTATAAAAATATTCAGAATATTTAGGGGATTTTTCTCAAATCCATCAATAGGGGGAATCACTGGTATAGAGTCAAAATTTAGTTGAAATAGTCGATTGGCTGGCAATGAAATTACGAAAATATTAAAATAAAATATCATCCTTTACAACATAAAATGATTTTTTTAATTCGAAAATTCTTCGATAAGAGGGAAAAACCAGTTATAAAATTCCATCTTTACAAACATGATTGGCACGTGTATATTAATACACTGATCATACTTTAGATTCCGATCATACTTTTCTTCGATTTTCTGAGATATGCGCAAATGTTCTTGATTACATAACATTTACCAAATTACATTTTGTAAAATCAAATTTAATTACATATATGTTTTTTTTTAAATATTCACCTTATATTCTTTGGTATTGGCAACAATTTTGCTTTTAACCCCTTATAATGAAAGGATGTGCCAGACATATGCATCAAATTGTGGAATATTGGATATTCAGATCTATGTTTAAATTAGAGTAGCATTTAGCTTAAAGACAAAAATCACTTGACCATGTTTCAGTATATCAAGTGTCTTTCCCATTCTTGTATAGACTTAAATACCAATAATTGTCAAAAATAAAATCTGACATCTAATTAGGGTTAAAATCAAACTCATAATTCAAGGAGTTGATGTTATTTCTCTAGATATTCAAACTTTTATTTGACTCAAAAATATCGACGCATTTAAAGGTTTTCCAATTTCCTCCTGTTTTCTTTGATATTTAATTTATAATCATAATCGTTATTATTATCATTTGGTTCATTTTTAAAAACACATGTTTTAAATACTAAAAGACTTTCTTTTTTTCCTCTCAAATATTCACGTGATGTTCCAAACGTAAGCGTGATCTTCCCTTGAGTGCAATAGTTGGTCGCTTGTGAACGCAGCTTAATGTTATGACGTTCGTCTAAATGTTGCCATCAAATTGCTTCCAAACCAATATTAATGTAATTAAACTAAATTCGATATTTAAGGGTTAAACATTTTACTATGACAGCATGATACACGAAAGTACATTTTATGGAGAACGGCTGGTATCATATAAATGCCCTGCATTAAAAAATAATCAGTTAAGTCTTTCTTGAATTCTTTTCAGCCCAAATATAAAAAAGGTTATAACTTCCTTTTTCACCACTACTCTGTTTACACAGTCTCACAATATTTAAGTTATTTCCATTTTATTAACTAGTAAATCCTACGGGGTACCTCGTACTTGAGGATAAGAAGCTTCCGGCATGGTGATTGGTTCTTGCCATCCTTGTGGGTACACGAAAAGATGGGGGTCTGGTTCCTCCCATCGAAGACGAGACATACTTCCTTAGGGATGGGTTATACCGTGGTCGGTGATGGCCCTTAGGATTCAACCACAGTTCCCGCCAGTGTTGCGGTAGGAGTAGTCAGTTTGTGATTGTGATTATTACCTAGTCATTAGCTTTTGAGTTATAAATTAATTTCTGAGTAAAATATTTAATTAGTCAGTTTAATTATGAATGACAAATGACAGATCTGTCAATCAATTTGTTTGTTATATTACTCTATCCATTAACATAGAATTTCATACCACTAGGCCGTTCAATCAAGACGTATTTTCACCTAATTCTTAATTTTGTTGAAAAAGTTTATATTTTTCCCTTAGGAAAAAGATTTTTAAGGTGCGCGTCATAATCCCAATGTTACTAAAACCTCATTTTTCATATTCTTCAATTTTCATCATCAAGAACCATGACGATAATTATCTTGACTCATAGTACATCTTTGAAATTTGAAAAATGACAATATCTGAAATCCAATTTTTTGTAATCACAATAGTAGTTTTCATACAAATTAGAATTGCACCAGTTAGAAATTATAAAATTTTAATGACACTTTTGAATATCGTATACCCTTTTTCGAATCATCTTTTTACTAAGTGGTCTCTTGTTTATAATACGGGTTTCTTTATAATATAAATCAATAAATCTAAAATTCATTAATATTTAAAGATAAAACATCTTCATAATTCAAGTAAAACGAACTGCTAAAGCTATCAATAGAAGCCAAATTTTTCAGTTCAATCTGGATGCCAATAACAATGGAGACACTGAGAATCAGAGTTAACCAACCCATAATTTGCGATACACTGATACATACTCTAAATATCCAGAACTTATTAAAGAGTTCACTTTAAATTTTAATAAAATATTATATCAAGCTCAGTTTAATGAAATTGTTGTATTGGTTTACTGTGGTTCTCATTGCGTCAATAAATATTTTAAATTCTCTTTCAAATATTCATCGTGTACAGGGTTCTTGAAGTGACATTTACAAACTTTAAAAAGTATTCATTTGATGAAGCAAATTATTTTTACAGTATAATGTTGGAATTGCTATGGAATATTTTCGCAGAAAATGAATCAAAAGAAAAATATATATTAGATAAAATGCACAACAGGGAATTAATAGCACACATATTCAAAATAGCCAAAAAAAAGACCACAGAGTTGCAAGAATGCACAGAACACGAAGAATGCGCATAGCTTCAAAAAACAAGTTCTTTGAACACTGACTTTAATTACTTCCAAGGTTTGTTATGGGTGCTACATTCCATTTCTCACGATCATATTTGTCATGCCACATATACATGGTGTCCTGAAATAGACTGACGATTTTTAAAAATGCATACCAGAAAATCGCCATCCATCGATAATTTTTTGAACTAAAACCAAAAACAGTGGGAGGGAAAGTTCATGCCCTGTCATGCATGAATTTATTGCAAGAATTGTTTTTTTAACCTTAACTATTTTCATGCTACGCAATTTTGAAAATCGTCAGTCTATTTCAAGAAGCTTGTAATAGTGTAATTCATACAACTAGCATCAGGGAGTATGCATCATTTTTTTTTTGTAATTGTAGCTGATTTTTTAATTTATCAGTCATTCCATTACGATCAGTTCTCTCACTAATTGCTAATTGGTGAAAATGTTTGTCTCACACTATAAACGAGATGTCCCCTCTTTATTATAAATTATTTCCCTTTTAATGACTGAAAATTCTTCGTGTGTTTTGTGCCTTGAAATTTGAGCCTCTAACCCTAACCGATAATCAGACTTCTGTATCCGAACTTCTACAGTATACAAACTTCTTTTTTGCTTTCATCCTATCTTTTACACTAGAGCCAATTTAAATGAAACAAAAACATCGTTTCGTTCCCATCCGACTGGTTATTTACTACATGACCTAAGGTCAGAGAAAAATATAGCATCATTAATCAAGTTTTATACAGCAATGGGATTTTTCCCCGTTAGTCTTTCGCTTAATGGCTGCCTCCTCTTCCCTTCTTATCTTGTAGCCACGGCCTACAGGGAATGATGATTTAATCCTTTCGACCGTTAAATTGGCACACTCCTCACCCAACCCCTCCATAGCTTTCGACTCTTTACGACCTAATTTAGGTCGCATTTGGAAGGTGCCGGTCTCACAGAAGGAGCCTCTACTTTATTTTACTTTTCCTCTGGTACGCAGCACTTCCCCACCTTTTCCCTCAAAAATGCCATCGGGGGTGAATTTCATCCCCTTTTACACTCGGGTTGTGCTGATGAAAATTGGAACCCCACCAGCCTCAGATGTGGTAGGGAAAAAAATATAAAACTCGCCATAACCAGAAACTGTCGTTAAATTTATTGTGGCAATGACGATCTAGATGGATATTGTTAAAAATGGAAGAAGAGCTTCCTTTATGGCCATTAAAAGGATACAGAGGTTGTAATTTGCACATGTCCACTCGCCTCGATGCCGTAGGTCTCCGAGACACAAAAAGACTTGTAGGGCGTGGGTATATTAGCCAAGTAGCCTTTTATCTCCCCCACCCAATGGCCCAGGAGCTACTTGCGATACAATAGAGAAGAAAAGAGAACAGAAAACCATTAAGACATTTGTACCTCTTGTGGTCTGAATATTCCACCTTCTTCTTAACAATCTGTTTTGTTCGAGACAGAAGAGACTTCTTGTCAGTGGTGTAATACCTATACAGTAAACCCTATATTTGTGCGGTCCTTTTTTATGCGATTTTATTTTTGTGCCATTTTTTATCCGGTATATGAATTTCAACAGCGTTGGAACCACTATAATGTTTTCTATCAGTGTACATATACATGTACACTGATCATATATGCATATTTTCTATCAGTGT
>JAPMOR010034745.1:0-31514 GCA_026543865.1 Argiope aurantia | reverse complement strand
AAAAATCATGGACATTCAACCAATATAATAAGAGTCAATCAATTTTCTAAATTTGAGAAACTGTTGAAGGATTTATTAAACAGATATGTAATACTGTCAGAGGAAATGTGTATGAAAAATCATGGACATTCAACCAATATAATAAGAGTCAATCAATTTTCCAAATTGATAAACTGTTGAAGGAGGGAAAATTTTTTTCCATAATAAATTCCTTATTTTAGATTCTAATATATATCAAAACTTCAATTATATCAAATTATCAAATAAGGAATAAATTTTCTATCTTTTGGCCATTTTTTGGTATAAAGTGGGTTTGAAATTAAATCTATAAATTCATATTGGTATATTTTTATTAAAATAATTTTAGACCAAAAAAATTTCAAAAACACTCACAAACTATTTCATACATAAAGTTTTACAATATTATCTAATAAACTCTTACTATATTAGAGTATAAAATTTTCTATAACTCTCTTATATAAATTCTTAACAAAGTATTTATTTTATTTCACGACTTTGTCTATCCAATATAAATTTTTTGTGACATCGAAAGCTTTTAAAAAAGCTTTTCCTTTATTTTTATCATATTATTCACATTCCAGAATGCACAAAGAGTTTTGTGAGAAAATCCATCCGAGTCTTAAATCTTCTCCCCGATGTTCAGTCACTTGTGACTCGCCGAGTCATTATGAGGCAATAGATTCAACAGCCTTAACAGACGAAGAACTTCGGTGTCTTAATCGATTACGAAGGAAATACTTCTCTATCGATTCCGGTTCCCCTTCTCTTAATAGTTTAACTCACTGCAACTGTTGGAAACAGATGATATTCAATCCATATAAAACTGATTTACAGATGTCAATCGGGTAATCTTTTATCAAAAAAATTGTGACATTAGTATTCACGAAAAGCATTTATATTAATTAAAATTTTATATTTAAGATATTTTTAAAATTAAAGTTAGGAGAATGTTTCGAAAGAATGAATATCAAAATTTAGAAATTGTTTTTTGTATTAAGAATATTTTATGTAGAAATTCGATTAACTGCTTAACTTGTGCAGCTACTCAAAATATTCAATTCCTCTCCGAAAATTTATTTTAATAGTGTAACAGTTGCATTACTCTGTCTTCCCTTTTGAATAATAGATGGCGATGACTGATTAGGCACACATCCCACAGTGCATTGCGAGTGTTATTATAATGAGATGCTGTTTTAAGGTGCGCACGTTAATGTCTTGTCTTTTGTGTGAAATGTGATCATTAAAGAAATGTTCCCGAAAGCACGGGTCCTCTTGCTTCCACTGCTCGGATCATAATGATCTTAAACTCCACAACAATAGTATTTAGTTTGATTATGTTAACGTCCCGTTTTGAAGCAACACTAGAGCTATTTTAAGACGTATCTTGTAATTTTGAGCCGCAGTCAGATGACGAGGATGGCACATTCGCTGGCAACTCCCTCTCCAAGTTTCGACACCACGCCAGTGGTAGGGCGATTAACCCCAACAGATTTGATGTACACCAGACCCGCTTGAATGTCGGTTGATCGGTAGAAGCGCGTCTTAAACCAGAGACCCTCTGGCTCCAAAACCGAGACGTTCCAACCAAACCATCACGACTGTTTTGTTAATAGTGTTCAAAATTGAGAATAGAGATTTATTGATAATATTTTTTTAATTATGAATCGTTTTATTTAATTTTTTAATATCAAGTAAAGGCACATCTATAATTTTCTGAATTGTTCAATGGAAATAAATCAAAAAGAATCAAATCTAATCTTTAAAATTTATGCTTAACAATGGAAGCGATAACAGCTGTAAAACTCACATGAATAAAGATCTAACTAAAAATCAGAACAAAGAAAGTTGTTAAAAACTGAAACGTTGTAAAAACCAAAGCAATAAAACGCATCCTTATAATATATATTTAAAATCAATTTTAAAACTTATTAAAATTAGAAAAAAAATGATCTGAAATATAGTTAGTATTCCTAAAAAAATTATTTTTTGCAATCTACAGTACTGTAAAAAGATTTTTAATACAATAACACTATGTCACTGAAAATCATTAATGTTTGGATTAATTTTTTATCATTTTTTTGAAATTCTGCTTATTATAAACGTATACAAAGAAGTAATTAGATGCAAAATGTGTTAGCCTTAAGTCTAATTGTAAGCTCTGTAGAGTATTTTAAACGATTTTTTGTATTATGCATATGGTATGAGGCAGAATACTAGGCTCTAAACATTGTAGTATTAAAAAAAAAAACCTTTGTTAATTTGAATTGAACAAACAATATATTAATATTTGGTCAATTTCTTTTTTGATAGATCCTTATTTAATCATTGTGATTTGTTAAGCTACCAAAGTTTATTACTTTTAATTTTGATGTTTTTATCAAATTTTTTGAATTAAAAATCAAAACATTTTACTGTATTTTTACCTTCTAAAGAATTGATAATGATAAACTACAAGATCCATTGATAAATATTTTTAATTATTTAATATCTCTAACGGTTTTGAGTATTTCAAATGGATTAGGATAGAATAGATTAGAATAGCAATGATTTGAATCACGGTTTTGGTAAATTGATTTATTTAATTATGATAATTTATGTCAAAATTCATAAATAACAGTTTTAGCATATTTTATAGGAAACAATTTTAGAAAAAAGGAACAGTAAACAAAATATAATTATCTCTCCTCTGCCAATTCATCCTTGGTAATATTAATGAACGTTATCTTATCAACAGGTTTAAATTCAGTGCGAAGACTTAACAATCGTCTAGGTCTTCACCTATCAGCCATAGATCCTCTCAATGACAGTACGTTTCGTAATAGGAATGGAGGTAACTTGACCCCACATCATTCCTACATATTTCAGAGAAGAAAAGCATTTTTTTATATGACAACTCTCATTCATGGCCTCTTGGTCCCCCCCCCCCCCCCCCGGAAGGGAACACAAAAGTAAAAATCTGATGAGGTTTTGATGGGAGTGTATATGCATTGATATAGTATTGAATGCAGACAATTGTTAAACTAATATGGATACAATTTCAGACAAGCATTTTAAACATAATTTCTCTTAAAACTTGGAACTAAAAATTGTACTAGTATAATTTTATAACATTCATATTTTTTATTATTATTATTTAATCCGTTATGCGAAGGGTTAGAGTTTTGAGTTTTGTAAAGCAAATTACGCAGACTTAGAAAAAGATCGCAAATAATTTTTAAATCCATAAAATAGTAGACGATTCGGAACTGTATAAATGCATTCAGTTTATTAAATTATTTTCCGTGCATTCTTACACATTGTATCTTGATTAATAAAAGAGCACATCTGTCATAAATATTTAATTTAAGATTCTATCTTCGTATTATGCCAGTAAAAGATGGCACAACATTAGCATGAGAATAGAATATCCAATTTGTTTTAATATAAACAGGAAGATTATCTTTTAAGACTACAAAAACAAAAGCGCCACATACGAGCAATCTCACCATAACAATGCTGAAACATCTCAGTTATTACAATCTTTCAGTCTAAAAGAAACACTTCAAATCATCTCTTTCAAACCCAGCATTAAATAAATTAATTGTGGCATAATAAACCAGCTTATGTCATTTCCCAGAATCACTTTATTCCATTTTTCCTGATTTAATAACACCATCATCCCATTTAATACGAGCTTATAAAACTCTCTGCAGACCTAGAAACTTAATTCCTCCTTTTCTAATTTCTAAGAGATTTCGACCCCTCCTTTAATTCCCAAACTCACTTCTCAATAAGATTTCTTCTCCCGCGTTTTCTTCTGGAGTTGCCTGTTCTAATCCAATTTTTATTGCCCCCTCTCTTACTTACATCGCTCGCCTGGGGGGTATTAGGCCGAGTGCGAGATCTAAGCCTTTTAATGTTACACCCGGCGGTCGTTTGCCTGTGAGAGCCTGTACCGACCACCATTTTTATTTTAATTCCACTGTCTTTTTGTTCTTTTTTTTTATTTTTTCAACATTCCTCTTTCTCATATGTGCTGGCTATTCAGGGAATGTAATTAATGAAACTACGCAACTCGAATAGGATTGTGTTGTATTGATTGGTCGAGAAAGAACGACATGAGAGCCCTCTAGCGCACGTGAGAAGGTCTCGTGCCTAAATGACTATTCAGTCATCCTCATCCCTGCCTCTTACGATCCCTCAATCTGCTCTCCATCCTCCCATGGAAACGTTCCTTTCTCCATGACATTCCACGTGTTTCTCATCTGTACGCTGCTGATCGCCAGGTCTCTCGCCTTTGATTCGCCAGGATTCAAAGGTAAATACCCAATAGGGGGATTCCTCTCAGCAAGTTTCACTTATTAAATGAGGGGTACGACCAGTGGGGAGGAAGGTCCCCGTTGTGGGATAGGTGCACGCAAAGCACCCCTCCGGGGAGCGGGTCTGATGGATGTTCTTTGAAGTTTTCCGCTTTGTTTTGGCTCATTTTTCTTTATTTATTTTTTAGAAAGTGTATGTAGAAACAATTGGAAAAGCGCAACAGTCAATCGATTGTTGCGTTTCGAAGTTGATTTAAGTTCAATAGGATTCCAAGTTTGTAACTTCCTTTTTTTATTTAGTGGGTGGTTTTTAAGAGGAACGAGTAAGAGTTTGTTCGAGCGCAGCATGAATCAGGGTAGGGTTTTTATATTGAATTCTATAGAAAAAGCCTAAGGAAAAATTTAACTTTGGGAAAAAGTTTTATTTATTTATTTATTCAGTTGTTTTAAAGAGGTAATGGCCTTTTAAAAGGAAAAAATGTTCTTTTTTATGTAATCATTTGTTTGTAATTTTTTTTTCTATTTCTACAACAAAATTTTATTGATGTTGTATCGTTTACGAATTTAATAGAAACAAATATTTTGGCTTTTCTGATCCTAATTTAAAAAAGGAATGCATAGTTAATTATAAAACTCATTGATATATGAAAACTTACTTTTGTATATATTTAAATTTCAAAACCAAATTCAGAATAATTTCGAGGAGATAAATATGAGTAATATTCGCTTTATTTATTGTTGTTGATTCATGTGCTTTAGTAAATTTTGAAATAACGCAGATACTTCCTTTACATGAAATAATTAAGGAAGTGAGAATTTAATCATATAATTCAATGCATTATTCCATTATTTTCATTTTTATCAGATGCGAATTTATAAGATAAAAGTATATATGAATCTCTTATGAATCAGGATTCACAATCTTGTTTGTCGTTAAATGATCAGATTTTGATAATTTCAAAAATAAAAATTATGAACATTATTCTACATTTTAGAAAAAGAAAAAAAAACGCAACATTTAAAACGTGATAGATGTAACAAAATTCTTCATATGCGAGTTCCTTCAGATAAATATTAAAAATTATTTACAACAAAATTTTCTAGTATAAATTGTCGTGTAATTATATTATTTACACAGCATTTTATCACGATTCAGTGTAGTTTCATCTTAGACGGATCCATATTATTTGCGTGGCGTTTTAGGAATAAGATTCAGATTTAGGTGCTGAAAATGCAGCAGAAATTTATTTTTAATTTTTTTTTCTATTTAAAACTTATATCGTACTACTAAAAATAAACTATTTTTTAAGTAATGAGTATGCATTTATCAAATTTTTTTATTTAGTTTATTTAGTTTTTTTAATCTTATAAAACGTAACTGGCAATGAAAGGAATTTTCTGAATTTTGCTTGCATTTAGAATAATTTAAATCGTTTAATAATAATTGTAATTTTGGCAACACTTCATGCATTGAAAATTCTCATGTCGGGATTCTTCCATTCTAATATTAAGTTGCCTTATTTTTATCTAAAAAAATTTTTTTTAGTGTATAAAGTGAATTTTTTAATAATCTTACTTTTTGGTGTAAACATTTATATAATTTACCATTAATTAATGAAATTTTTAAAAGTTAATCTGTTTAGTACAACACCCTGTGTATTAAGCTAATAAACGATAAAATAATTAATACAGGCAGATTATTCAATTTCTGTGATTCAAAACACTATCCCTGATATTAGAGAATTTCGTTGAAGCAAAAAGCTAATAATAATAAAAATAATTTTTCACAATTTGAATTATTTCACATTTAAAGTCTCTCCATTTTTATTATCCCAAGCTCATACATGAATTTAGATATTTTTTATAAATATAAACCATTTGGAAAAAATGTGCATTTAATAATACTTAATCAACGAGATAGCATTCACACGAATTGCACAAAAATATATCTAATTTCTGGGAATAAAAAAAATTGATAAAAAATATGGCGTAGTGGCTTTTTGTACATATGTGTAATTGCTTTCATGCAAGATATGAGTCATTATTTTTAAATATAAATTATTTTGGAGTCAAATATGATAACAAAAAATTGCATATCAATGAGGAAATTAATATTCAGCCCATTTTTTTTCTTAATAATTTTGAATGTAAACTGGAGTAATTAGCTATTTTTTATTACACATTTTGGCAATATCTTCACCGCACTTGGGGTCCTTCGGTCATCTGTAAGAACCCAAAGTTCTTATCGATTATTGATTTGTATTCCTTCGGCGCATTACTTGTGTCAACTACAGACTACTTCCTAATTACTTGTTTCCTTCCAGTTTTCCCTTTACTAACGAGAGTTCTCAAAGTATTGAGTTCCAGTGCGCGCACTCCCGTGACTATCGCCAGCAGAACGTTCGCCCAATTTATCGCTTTCAAAAATGATTAGAACGGGACTCTATATTGTGGTAGTTTCCTTGTTAAAAATATTTTTGTCGCTATCGTGGGAAAAGTATATAAAATTTAAAATGCCCTAGAATTTTCTTTTTTTTAATAATAAAGTGTAGCCATAAGCAAGAACTTTTCCTAACAGAAAGAAAGAATCAACAACTAAAACTTATAAATAGAATGAAACCATAATTTGTACACAACATGAGGAAATGAATTCTCTAAAAGTAATAAAAAAAGTTTCTTAAATAGGTAATTCTCTATTTTGGACAGAAAATTGGTGTATATTAACTACAGTTGATTAATGTTATGTAATAAAAGGACTCTATTTTTTGTAAATTTTTTATTGTATGTCTTCTTTTATATCTGCATGCGTTTCTTATAGTTTGAATATTAATGAAAATGTGCTTGATTCATCATGTTTTCATTATAATCATTAACCCGATAAAAACATATTTATATATTTTTATCTGGTTAATATATATATATATATATGTATATATATATAATATAAGTTCATTTATAAATTTTATCAGATTTTATTTTAAATATAAAAATATTAAATATTTTATAAATATATTTAATATATATTTCAATCACGTTATATTTATAAAATTTACCAATTTTAATTATTTTTCAGTTCACTAGTGCCAAGATATCTTTCACAAGCTACTTTTGTCATTATTATAATATTATTATTGTTATCGGGAAATTCATTTCCTTTTCTGTTAAAAATGTGTATATAAAATTTAGTTTTATTCCATTCGCCGCAGATGCGTCCAACATACGGATAGTTATTTATTTACCTATCTGGATTAATTAACTAACGAGTTTTGAGATGATTTTGTTGTTATTATATAGTATGTATTGCTTCAGAATTTCATTTATGCCGTTACCTCACAAATACTTTGCAGGTGGAAATAAACATTCACCTCCAATCCCCTTTTCCCCGCCATTTATAATAAAACAGCTACCGATCCTTAAAACAATATATAAAACAATCATTCCAACTCTACTTCACAAGGAGTCGTCTCCAGTCTTGATCTAAAACCCGATTTTCATTCTCAAAGTTATTAGAGATAGTCAATGTACTTCTAATTATAAAGATGTTCTTGATGAACAACAAAAGTTATTTTATTTCACATTCATTTATTCAATGAATTGATTACGAAATTCAAATTTGTATGCAATACCTGGACCGTTTAATCATAATCTTTAAAATATTTTAGAATCACTAACCTTTTAAACGAAATAAATTCCATCTTTTTCGAATTAAACTAAATGAGTTATAGAGCTTTGTATTTCATTATTTAAAGTCAATCAAAGCCATCTCAAAGAATCGTCATGATTTGATTGACAGATCAAGCAGATCGTTCAAACTATCAGAAACAGAATAAGGATAGTGATAATCAAGATTTAATATTACGGTCAATTTTAGTTACAAAAGAATGGAAAATAGTTTTTGTTTAAAAGGCTGTTGCATCAGATATGTTTTATTGAATATGAATAAGAAAATCGGAAGTCTATACAAAAATTAAACCTCTTAAATGATTTATGGAAACACATTTGTTGGATCAAACAATATGGGATGCAACTATTTACATCGCTTAGAGCATTTTACCGATAAAAATATACTCCTATCTATATCGATTTAGAAATAACAACCTGGGCCTTGATTGGAATGGACATCATAAATGAAGAAAAACAAAATGTGCATTGGTAATTATAAATAAGAATAAGATAAACACTAAAAGAAGAATTGTTTCAATATTAGTTATATCATTTAGGAAAACCTAATATCCTTTTTGATACTGAATATATGTGATAAAGTTCGATTTGAATTTCTTCAAAAAAGTACGGAAATAATTATATTTTGAATACTTGCATCAAAAAGATTGAAAAAAAACATCTATGAAATCGAAATATACCAGTTAAATGACAAAGATTTCTTAATAAACAGGAAAAATCGCTCTCTTGGGGATAGAAAAGAAGTATAAAGCAAAAATTTTCTGGTTTAGAAGTCAATCAAGTAATTTGCTTAATATTTTGAAACTAGTTTAAAACATATTATCTAGTTGAACTGAAAAATAAGATGTATTTCTATTCATTCAAAATCGATTTAGTTATATATTTATTTATTTATTCTGCGAAAATATGAATTTTTTTTTATCTAATATTCTTAATGTTTGAACAGTTTTCATTATAAAACCCATTTAAATTTTGTTCCCTTTTTTGGGAAATGACACTGATTTTAAGATTTGCATTTTTATATGTTTTATTGTTATTTAGCTATTAATTGCTATTTTATCAAATTCTAATCTTTGATAGAATTTTCTTGTAAAAATTATCATAAATTAAAATTTAATGCAAGGTTTTTATTCATAAGGTATAATAATTTCTAAATATGTTCTTCACTTTAAAAAAAGGTAATATATTCATTTAGAAGTATTCATTAGTTGGTTTAATGCTTCATAATACGAAACAAAATCGAAAATTTCATGTTTTTTATCAGTCGAATACCGATACTTAAATAATGGACAGATTATTTTTTTATCACAGAAAAAAAAGGTAATATATTTCTTAACTTTCTTGAGTGAAGTTTTCCTGTAAAACTTTACTCAAATCTTTTGATAAACTTATAAACTAAATGATTTTTGCTTTATTCCTCTTTTTTAGCCAAAAGAAAGCCCTTTTTTTCAAATACCCAATAACACTTTTATCGCTTAACTAGTATGTTCCGATTTCATAGAATTTTTTTCGATCGTTTTTATACAAAAATTTAATTTTATAACAATATTAAAGCGTTTTTCAAAAAAGAAATCATTCCTTACGTAGTCACATATAAAGAAAATAAATATGCCACCCCATTTGTCATTTGTCAGTGAGAGTAGGAGGAGGGGGAAGAGAGAGAAAAGGCTTAAAGAGAAAAATGAGCAGGTGAGAAGACATTCGATTTGAAAGCGAGCTTTCTTAAATCATAGAAAGAAAACCACTGCTTTTAAATTCTTTCTCATCGTCACATCTGGAATTTCGTTATGACTTCGAGTTCTCCTTCTTTTTTTTATGCTGTTATTGTTGCTTTCACAGATAGGGAACTATATTATCAGATAAAAAGTGTTGCATTTTTCAAGGTGGGATTTATAGAATGAAGAGGATTTAGGTAAAAAAAAATGTTATACCATTTTATACGTAAAGGTAAATTTAAGCATTTTTAAATCAGAAATACCTCATATTACAAATACATGGAACTGGTATTTATTTTTTATTAAATATATCTTAGAAAAATTCAACTCAGAAATTTCGGGTGTGTTACCATACCTTAAAGAGTTTTTGATGTATTATATATACTAATTAATGAATAACAATCTTTGATAGATTTCTAATTATATTCCAAGAATGTCATATTCAAAAAATAATACACCTAAAATTAAAATGCATCGCCAAATTACTTTGAAGTTATTCTTAAGGTATTTGTTTCCCTTTACTCGATTCGGAAATTTAAAAATTTATACAAATTTAATTACAAATGCGTCCATATCAAAAGGTTTTCTAATCTACATTGGCTATTCTAAAAGAACTGTGAGTAGAGTTCGTGCCACTTTAATATCTCTAATGCGAACCAATAATTTTGTGGGTGTATAATTAAACTTATTACTAAAGTCATATTCAGGTATTAAATATTTAAGATAAATAAAAGGATCATGGAATCAATACATGCTTATCTAATACGCATCATTTTTTGTCCATTAAGTATTTTGACGGAGGTAAAATAAACAATCGTAAAACAGTGTAGATTTAAATGCAACAAGGCTTGCACATTTACGTTTGTTACGTGTGACGCACGCCATTTGGCTAAATTATCAAGCTACTTAGTATAATTGATTTTTTACCTCTATATAAACTTATTTAATAAGCGATAGTATTTTGAAGCAACATATTAATTTCATATTCATGTTGTTTTATACATCTATTTAATAATACTTAATAATTATGGTAGTCCAAATGTCGCAATAGTTTTGTGTTAATTTATAAATATTTTTATACTAATTTAATTTCATTAATGATAAATTAACATTTTTTTTGTAATTTCTCATATGAAAATAATCAAAATAATATATTTCTCTCTAAAAAGATCTTTCCTAGCAGATTTTCCATGCTCTTCGATCAATAATTTACTGTCAAATATTTCAGGAACTAATAGCTGATCACCACCCAATAATTACTTCCAAAATATTATCACATAATCTTAACAAGAGTTATTTTGTATCATACATAAGCCATAAGAAAAACAAACACCACATGCATTTTCTCGGCTTTAGACACATTATTGAGCAACGATGTAGCTGCGATAAGGTAATAACAACCTTAAAACTACAATTTCCAAACTAAATATTCATTTTAACGTTTTTATAATGACCTTTTATCTAAATAAGTGCGAAATTCAGATACAAGGTATGGTAATAAAGAGGCAATATGGATGATATACACTGATAAAAGATTATTCGGTGATAGAACCGGTGTGATAAATTAAATAGATCATTATGAAAGCTATGAGCGCTCATCTAAAAACGTTACGCACTGAATTATTAGAAAACTTTCAGAATGTATTTTTAAAATATCACTTATCCCAAATATGCTTTTGTGTCAATCAAACTGATAATAATGCATTAAATACTTACTTCCTGTTATGCAAAATAATGTTTTATTGACATTTAAATATTTCCAAATATGCTCCAAATCATTATTTGTGCTTATCATGTATTATTAAAAATTGTTACTTAACTTTCGAAAATACTTTTATATCCTTATCCTGCCTTATTTCTCAGGGCTAGATTATTCTTCAAATGGTAATCTTTTATTTCAAGCACTTAGAATAAATACAGTGTGATTCAAAACTAGGCGTCGAATATTTAAGAGAGTATTAAGCACAAAAACAGTTTAAATGAACATAAAACAAATCTGCATGGTCAGAAACACCACACTCATAAGCTGTATGATGCATACAAAATGCATGCAGAAATGTCAAGCCATTCATAGAAATTTATTTGGTGAACATTACACGTATTAAGTAAAGGCACATAATAAATTTCCCAAAATAGTATAAATTTCTTATCATGTACAGTTCAGTAAGCTTTGTAAATACAGCGCATAGACTTGCAAATTCCATCAGAAATGTCTGGCATTTAGTGAAGATTTACAAGGTACTGAAAATTCTTGCAGAAAGGCAGACATGTTCGCCATACAAGCCCAATTTACCAACAACATTCTGAAACTGTTCTACATTTGTAGTTAAAGTTTTAAATAGCCAAATCTTAAATCCAATTACAAAGTTTTCAAATTAATAAACATGTACCGTATAACCAAGTGCTTACAAATTCACAAAGGAGAATACTCAATAGTATTCAGGACGTATTTGTACGGCCGAACTATCAAGTATCTTCAAACAAAGAGCACTCATGCAATCTTGCCATGACATTTCTATATCATTTAACTCATCCGTGTTTCCGTTCATGATTTCCTGTGAGATCATGATTTGTTTTTTGTACGTGCTTGTTATTACAATTTGACTACAATAACATTGACTTCCATTGACTAACGTTGACTTTTATTAATTAACATTGACTTAATTTACTAACATTGATTTTATCTGCTAATTGATTTTTGAATTAAAAATATGTATGTAATCAATATAAACCATATAAAATTATCGTACATTCAAAAATGAATAAAAATGAAACAAAGCAAATTATATCATTCCTGTTAAAAGTACCCTACCAGTGCATGCAAGGGGAAAAAATGGAAAAATATATCACACAATGACATTTTGATTTGGACCTTTCTTAATTCTCGTGTTGTACTCTTAGATAATGCTCAATAGATTTAGAACCACCAGAATGTTCTCCTCTCAACTTTCTCTGAACTAATATAATACAAAGAATTTCGACTAACAGAGTAGAAGGAATATTTTATTTCCATTTATAATGAGAAAAAATTACGAATTTTTTTATTTTTTTCCCATTGGTAATACAAAAACTGATAAAGGTTTAATAAATTGTTGACAAAATCACACACCAAATTTCCTTTGTCTAATTCGTTGCGTTTTTGAAATATCACGTTCGAAATTATACAAATATAAGTGTCGACGGATGTTTACATCTTTGGCGGATTTGAAATATTAATACAGATCTAAATTTCAAAAGGTGAAACTTCATGCTAAATTCTATTCATCAAGTTATTTGCGTTTTTGTATTTTCATCTCTAATTGGATATGGATAGCCAGCCACCTTCTGACTGTCCATATTTTGTGATAAATTAGACAAAAATCTTTTCCGCGGCTTGAAGCTTGTTTCACTTTTGAGTTATTGTATTCTTTGATAGTATTATTTGTGAAATGTGTTAATTGTAACGTGGAAAATCTGAAGCGTCAAAAAATATTTTGAAGATTCTGAAACTTTCACGTTACATATTTTGTATACAAGAAAGTAAATATATAAAAGACGATCTCGAATTCAAGGAAAAATTTTAAGGCTTGGAGCAATACGCTGTATCAATCATTTATTGTATAGCAATGTACAGGCGCAAGAGTTGAGGTACAATCACAGAAAATTAGAGATAAAAGGAGAAAAGTAATAGAATTAATGGAAGAATGGAGATTTTTGAAGCACGATTGATGGATCATAGTGGAAAAGTCTTCTGGCCACCCCGATCTCCCGATTTATATCCAGACTCAATTACTTTTTATGAGGACATCTGTAGAGTTTTATTTCTGAGACTCAGATAAGGATATCGTTGCTCAGTTTCTGTGCGTGTCTATGAAATACTTGGCAAATGGGTACACGCAAATCGCTTTACTGATGCTGTCAAACATGTACCAGTGTTGGTGACCACAATTTTGGACAACAATTTTAATTACTGCACTTGTCAATGATGTAGTCTATGAACATTTTTTTCCTATGTATGGGCCTCACCACGTCTCTAGTGGTTATACTTCTCTATATACAATAAATGATTGCTACAGATTCCTGTACCAGCCTTTTTAGTCAGAATTCTCACATCAGAAATGAGAATGAGAAGTTTCCAATATGATGGTTGGTTTTCGTCACTCTGTTGAGTGCGGAAATGATTGGGGTCGTCTACCTTCAATAACGGGATGCACTTTCCATGGGAATGTTTGTACTGCGACCGGTGATGGCTCTACCTTAGCTGTCGCCAGTGCTCTTGCGGTAGTCGGGTCATTCAAATTTAATCTGAATGCCTTTAATTAGGCGAGGCGGAGTAGCCAATAAGGTTAGTTTGTCAACAATCTAATTAATTTTTTTTTCATATTAGAATGCACTCAAAACTAATTTTCTAAATTGATGAAATGTGATTACCTTTTTTGTATTTAGTTTCAGTGTAAATGAGTTTTAACGCAATGACATCCTGAGCTAAAATTCAAATTTATATTTGAATTATTATTCATTTATATGTATAAAATATAATTGTTTTCAAATTAAAATAACATTTGCAATGTTTCCTAAGACCGATTTCCATTTTACAAAACATCTTTTTTAGTAAAAAATTCAGTCATCTTGTTTTTTTCCGAATTTTGTAGTTGCCATTGCGATCCACATCTTAGACAGATTTGGTTTATTCATTTGATTCAGAGAAGAAAAGCTGCTGGCCAACATGCTGGCAAAAATCATTTATTTTTATTTGGGCAGTGTAAAGTTGCTATCTAAAAACTTAAGAATATCCTCCTTTATTTTCTTGGTAAAATGCCAATCCTCAAAGATTGTTTACAGTCGGAATATAACATTGCAAATTGATAGTGATCTTTTGTAAGGAAACTGGAATTCTCTTTTCTCTCACCGTCTTTTTTTTTTTTTTTACTAAATTCTTTACGGTCATTTCCTTTTGGTCCCATAACAAAAAATAATCAGTATTTTGAGTAAATAATTTAAAAAAAAAGAAATCAGCGCTTTTCGTGGTATTTTTATGCATTTCGAATACTAATAACTCTAAGATATTTTATTCCAATATCAAAAAAAGTTGTTTACATGAATTAGAACATCTAATGAAACTCTGGAAATGTTTTGAAGCCCTGAGCAAATATCATTAAAATTATGGTGATAGCAAATACACTAATGAGGTATTTTTCCTCATTAATGTGTATTTATTGATAAAAAAAACTATATGTTTCCATATTCAACAAAATTGAATTTAGCTCAACGCTATTTTTTAGTTATAATTATTAATTAAATGAGTAATTTTCTTTTAAAATCTTCTGAAATCATTCTATTAATTTAAGATGTAGAAGATTCTTAAAAATGATTTTTTTCTTTGCTTAGCCAAAATTAATTAATTTAGTTAGTTAGTATTAAAGCTCTTACACAAACATATATTTTTACCACCACATCATTAAGAAGTTTGTTATTAAAAATAAATTAATTGAAATAAAATATGACTCTGTCATTTATCTATATTTATTTATTGTATTCTGCATTTAGCTAGCTATATTCACATTTGTTTTAGAAATCTTTTGGGGGAAATTTTTTACAACATTTTAAGAAGAATTTTGAAAACTTTCAAATGTGATAAATGTATGCATAATACTAAATATATTCATTCCATGCTTCTAGGTTTCTCTCCAAATTGCTCTTTCCTAAAAGTTAATAAGAAAAGTTTTTCTTCCTTATTAATATTTGAAATTTAACTCTTTTCTATTGGTGAAGAGTAAAATTTTGCCCATACATCATTACATAATATTTATATCAGAATTATCACATCGGTAGTATCAGAAACTTTACTTTTTAAATTTTGCTTTAAGGTATACGATTAGGTTGTAAAGAGGCTCTCCCCAAAAGTTGAATATTTTTTATGACCTGAAAATAAAGTCTCAACACCTGAAGTTCATACATTCTAAAATACATTTTGTTTTTAATATATATAAAATATAAATACAGTAGTTTCAATAATACACAAGTAATAAAAACGGTATCGTGAACACTGGTATTTCAAACCGGAAATGAGTTATTTATTTTATTTTTACCATTATATTGCCCAAAATAATAATTTATATGTTTGCATCAATTCTCTACCTAATCAGCCGTAATTTGCTAATTCTAGGCATTTCTGTTTAAAAGTATGAAAACTATTGGGTTGTTCGGAAAGTAATTTCGTTTTTTTTTTGTGTGTGTGTGGAAATGAAAGACAGTTTTCGTATAATAAACAAATACTTTATTAAATTATATATTGGCCGTTCTCGTCCAACACCTTTTGCCATCTTTCTGGCAGTAGTATAATTCCACGCTCATAAAATTCTTTGCTGCCGAAAAACGGATCGAGGTGGTTTTTGACCTCCTCATTTAAGGTGAAGGTTATACCGTCTAAAAAATTTAGCGAACCAGTTCTGGCACTGGCGTACTGTCAACACACCTTCTCCATACACATCGGTCCATTTCTTTCTGGCTTGAACAGCATTTTTACCCTTTTTTTAGTAAAACAGTAAGATATGCCGAAAATGCTGCTTATCGCTCTCCATATTTAAAAGGGCACCAACCAAAAACTACTGCGTAGAATTAATTGGAATTTTTCACACATAAGCCTTGCTATATGAGCTCTCAAAGCATATAAAAATTATATGGCTTAAATGTGAAGTTGGGTGCAAAAAATACAATTAAATCCTCTGTCGGGAAAAAACGAAATTACTTTCCGTACAACCCAATACATTTGTTTCTAGCACATTTGGATGAACTAATTTTCAAGCAGAATATCTAAACGCATTTTTTGAAGAATGAATATTTCTCTTTAAATGGCTCACGGAAAACATGATATCTCAAAATCAATTCAATAAAATTTCGTGAAATTTGGTATGCATGTATCCAAAACTTTTGAGGGTGTTATAGAAGTTGGGTTTTAAGGTAACTTCATTTAGACATGCTTACAGACACTTATAGTTCAAAACATAGCCAAACTTTGGAAAAAAATCATTAACGACAACTTCAAAGGCTCATAAAATTTTTATTTATTAAAATCATTTTTATATCTTGTGGTCTGTTACATTCTAGGTAGTTTGAGCTCTATATAGGGAAAATAAAAATTTCCATTATTTTTTTTAACTTCGTTTTTCCTTACACTGAAAATTCTTGCTAAATTGTTAATCAATAAGTAGGTTTTTTTTTCAAAACCTAGTGGCAATAAGAATATTTTTTCATCTAATAGTGACCTTTCAAGTCTGTTTTAGTTATTCGGTATTATTAAAAAAATATTTATGTGTCATTTTTCAAAACTCTTTCCCCAATCCTAGTCGAATACCTTAAATTAAAATTAATTTAATAAAAGCACTTCTTGAAAATAGATTTTTATCAATGTGATGAAAGTTAGAATTTTTAAATTTAATTATTTTCTAATTTTAAACTTTAATTTATAGGTTCTGTTTAAAAATACTACGGAATTATCAGATAATTTTTATTTGAAACTCCTTACCAACTGTAACCACTGATATAGAAAAAAAATGTGATTAAATAACTGATTAATTGATAGTTAATCTCTTAAAATTTGCCATTTGTAACAAAGGCAAATGCACAAAATTTCGAAACTCTAATAAACCAGAAACTGAGTTTAAATTACAAATTCTATTTTTATAAACACTAAAAAAGTGAAGTTAAATAAAAGAATATAAAAATGAGATCTTTTTAATTTTAAGATAGTCTTATATTAAACCTATAAAAATATGTCTTCTTGTATGTAAAAATATATTAAAGATATAAAAAAGTTGCATCGCACAAAATTATTTTTCAAAAGTCATAAAAAATATAATAGAAATAAAATAATAGTAAATTTCAAAAAGGAACAAAAATAATTATCATATATTTGATGTTATCTCCAACCGAAATAACAGCCTACTACATTTGTTTTATCGTAGCTTGTAAACTTTTATTGCGGTGATTGTTTTCAATTCAAAGTTGAATGTGCAAGCTAATCTAAAAATTTTATATTGTAGTTTCTCTCAAACATCATATTGTAGCATACTCTCAAGTCTTAAATAAACTATAGAGGACAATAACTTCAAAGTTCTAATTTTATTTACTCAACATCAACTTTATGAAGCAATCAACAAAAAGTGTACAGGGAATTGTTTCATTGCGAGATAGGTTGAAAAAGAGTACCTAAGTAAAATAAATTTAAATTAATTTTAATATAGTTTTAAAATTACTGGGAGTATTAAATAATTTATCGATATGATTGTGTATATGCAGTTAAACACATGTTAATCCTTTGTTTAAAATTCATGATTCATAAGATAGAAAATTGGTTAATGAACCAGTGACGAAAATTGTGTCATATAATTATTGAAAAAAAATTAAAACTAAAGAAATTTTTTTCCTAAGTTTTATTTAATTTATCGAACAATCATTTCTATAAAAAATCTGATAATACATTCTCTTGTTACGATGCATCTGCTCAAGTTTTGATTGTGGTTTATAATTCTTCAGACATTTTTTTTTATCATGAAAACTGTGAATTATTATTTATAATAGTAATAAGGAAATATAAGCAAATTATTTTTTCCCTAATGAAAATTATCTGAAAAACTGTGCAGCAAAATGCCTTCATTTATAAGCTTTAATAAATAATTTAATGTTAATATTTAATTTTATTTAATAATTAGCTGGTACCTGATGTGTTGCTACCGCAGAAGAAATAGTTTTGAAATTATCCTTTGAAATTTAAAATAGCTATCTCGTTTAATTAGGAATGATAGAAAGAATGATATTTATTTTCTTGTCGACAAGGAATAAATTCATTGAAATTGAATAATATATAAAGGAGAAGTATAAATAATATTTATTCTACTCCTTTTACTTTATCATTCATGTATAATTTAGGGTAGAATTTTTTTTTCCCATCTTCAGCAAAAAGAAATACAGACTCTTGAGCATCCAATATACAACTGGCAATGTGGCAATGTGAAAAAAATGGATTTTCTAAATTTTAAGCAATGAGTTGGCAAAGTTTTATCGCAATCGGATGGACGGTACGACAGCACATAAAATATGAACAGACAAAAAGTTATTTTTACATATTAGATATATTCGATTATTATATTAGATATATATCATTTAATGTGCTTTAATATACTTCAGAAATAACCAAATATGTAAATTTATCTTTATAAGAGAATGTAATGTTTTTTATAAAATATAAGGCTTTTGTGTAAAACAGATCTATATACATCAAAAAGTTCTAGATTTTACTCATTTTAGACTCCGTTCCGAAAGGAAAAATATCGAAAAATTTTTGCTGAATACTCGAATAGATTTCATAATGAAAAGCGCATGCACAGTGGTTTTGAATTATATTCAAAACTATGCTTATGGTGTAGTCTGATTCTGACGAGTTGGTGGATGTGATGTAAGAATTACTGATGATATATTTATTTTGATTATTAAGAGAAGATCATGAATCAAAATTTTCCATGTCTGGCTCTATATCTACCCATCTTTCCGTTTCATTCTATCAAATTCGTCAAAGCGTTCTGAAATAAATTAGCCAATTTACTTTAAGCTCAACAGAATATTATTAATGACAACCCTTTAGTTATTCTGTCTATATCTAAACTAGTCTCAACATTGATCCTCCGAGCGAATGTATTATAGCTCTATTATTTCTCAGTGTCTCCTTTTAAATTTCATATTTTTCATCCTATCAGCAAATGATGACTACTAGTTTATATCAAAAAACAGCCGCCAACTTATCAGACCCCAACTGTAATGTGAATCTAGTGCAGCCCACTTTTGTATGTGAATCGAGCTTGTCACAAACACTTACAGTGTAAATATTAAAATTTTGAACAGATATAATATAAATATTAAAATCATGAGAAAATACAATGTAAATATTAAAATTATTCATAAGGAGAAGCTAGTTTTTTAAATTTAATAAATTAAAATACGTTTGTTATTTTAATAAATGCGTACATATTGATTTATCTATCTTTTTCCATGTAGAAAAGATGTTACGGCTAAAATATTTTTCCCGTAATAGAAATTATTTTATTCAGCGAGTAAAATTAATAGTGTTTAGTCACTATTCTTCGATTAGATTTTTCCATTTTTATCTATTGATTTCCAGTGTGTCATGCATCCAAAAATGAATTAGGCTTTATATTTCGTCATAGTTTGCTATATCTTTTGTAGTGACGAATCAATGAATCGAATAAAATAAGTGATGTCATTCTTCATCGGGATAAAAATGAGCATCCATCTTTTTATTGATTCTGGAATGATTAATTTCTTTTGTATAAGATACACTGAACGAAGCATCTATAAAATGAGTCTGTGAGTATCATAAAATTAATTTATCTCTTACATTTGCGCCATAAATGCCCTAAATTTAGGAAATTTTATAAAAAAATTCACAAAAATTTGTAAAATAAATTATATAATAATAAAATCAAGAGATCAACATATTTAATATAAATAAACGATTTTTCTTACATGTGCTAACGTTTCTTTTTTTCTGTCAAACATTGTTATTAATTTTTATCGGCAGTCACAAATCTTCTTCGCTTCTAAGGACTTCTAAGATAAATCTCCATTAGCTATAATCATTGGTTAGAACTAAAAATATAGTACGATGTAGGACAAACGATATTTTTTAAATTTTTATATATTATTTAATATATTTAATATATACAAGAAGCAATTAGATTCTGTTCTTGATCTGTAATATATAAATATTGTTACGAAATTTCTTTACCGGGGTTCGTTTGGATAGTGGAAGTGATATGGTGTGTAGAACGCTCAATCAGCAGACGGTAGTAGAAAATAAGACAACTACGTTTATTTACACGAAGACACACAGGACAGCACAAAGCGACAACTATATACAGCACAGAAGACGATTATCTTCACCCGAGACGTGTAGCATACAACAACACACACAGCAGCATACAACCAGAATCTACTGCAGATAGTAGCGCACAGCTCAGTTCAGCACTAGCTTGACTCAGTCGCTTCCGACTACTCCGTCTTCTACTTCTCCGACTCTGACTCGGATTACTGACTTCTACCTTCCGACTCGACTTCTCTGGCAGCTGTAGCCGCTTTTATAGGTCTCAGGAGGCGGGGCTAGAAGCTTCTCAACCAATCAGGAACGTTCGAGGCGTATCTCGGTTCCTACTGGACGGATCGGGAAAATTCTCGAAGTTTCGGGTATAATCTATTTTGGCGCCAAAGTCGCCAAATTGGTCGCCAAGTCGCCAAATGGTCGCCAAGTTTGTCGCCAAGCTCTGGGACCCCGACACGACGCCCAGACTCTGTCCCATAGAGATGACTGTAAAACATTCTTTCCAATGATGGAACCAACTATGCTGGGAAGCAGCATTACGGATTCGTAACAATATTTTCTATAATAAATGTTTTCCTAAATAGAAACATAAAATTGTAATATGATAGATACCTCAGTTTTTGTGTGTGTGTGTGTGTGTCGAATCATAATCTCACGTTCTTTTATAATAGCTGATATGTGTCCAAAATAGTATATATATCTTTAAATAGCTTTCTAGTATATTCCGGAATAAAATTAATTAAAATGCATTTCAATAGATTGAAAAAATTCATCTCTCGGAAAGAAAACTATACATTGTAATATGAAATCATTTACCTAAATTCTTAACTCTTCATTAATTGTTCAATAATTAATTAATTAGACTGGAATGAAGTTCCTGGTACGACAAAAGGCTTGCCAAACGTTTGCCAATCTTTAAAACCATCAACAAATGACATCGTCTCGGAAAGCGGAAAAAAATTTTCGTATGAAAAATGTTCAGTTTGCGTTCTGTCTTATTGCTTGTAGTGTTTATCTACTATATATTAGGATTAAATTAGAACAAAATTTAATTCCATGTTCGTAAGATTTTCTCAGTGTTTTATTTCAAGTGCATTAAAAGCCTTTTCTCCACTTAATCAATTGTTCTCATAACACAGTTTCCTTCTATATTCAATACTTTACTGTAGTACTGTACAATACTGCAGTAGTACTGTACTGTACCGTACAATAGATACGTTGCTTATAAAAACTTCTTGGTAATTTCATTACCATAAAAGAATACATTAATTTTTCAGAAAATTTTGCTTTATAAATTTCCAATGCATGCTAATGTTATTTATGTAGTATTAATCATGAATGCCCCCACATTGTTGCCCCATTTGCTGTATGCCACACATGCAACAAATGTCCCCACAATAATCAGTCATTATATTAAATTATCTTCTTAATTTTAATTCGATTCTGAGATGTAAAATAATTTAAAATTTTCAGTTAACTCATGAGGAACATTTAATAATTTTTCTCTTATTAGAATTACAAAAATAGAATTGTTATTGAAGATTTCCGAATTTTAATAATTGCTTCCGATTCCCTGTCCATGATTGAGAATAAAATTTGAGTATATAGGGTTTCATATAGATTTAATAACAGCCTACAGAAGCTATTAATGAAGTATTTTGATTAAAATTGTAGTTTCAAGAACCATGCTCAAGCTAGCTTACTCTTTTATTATATTCTGTATCTATCTATATGTTAACAATGACTAGATAAGCCTGATGTTTGTGTACCAAAAAAAGTGTTTGAATAAACGGTTTCAAATAACTGTAGTGCAAGCAAACCTGTAGAGAACTGGCAAATATTCATCACTAAATTACTAAATTTGGACAACAGTATAGATTCATGCTAGCCAAATGTGGAAATGCGTTCAGTCATTTTATTAGCTTCATAATATCGAATTGAAAATTGGATTTCAAATTTTCTCTGTTCATCTTTTGGAAACATGAAACTACAAAACAGCTAAGTTCTTTAAATTCTAAGAATTACTTTAAATTTTTCTCTTTTAGTTTGATATAAATATCGATTAATTAAGCTCGGATTTGTTCACCTGATCTTAGCAACACTTGAGTCTCTTTAGTTATGATCTTAATCCGACATTATCATTGTTTAGCATCCCTTGTCTGCTGTTCAAGATAGAGCTTTCATCAAGATACATAACAAAGAAATTCTGACTAAGATTTCCAATTCACTCAGTATATCAAATTGATATTCTTTTTATTGTACGGCAGTGATGTGTATCTTACAATCTTAAAGACATCAAAATTATTCACAAAAGTATGTGCAAAGAGTTCAAAAGGTGATTTCAGGAAAAACTGTAATCTTTCTTATATTACACATAACTACATTCTTGTTTAAAAATGGATTCATTATGAAATTCTGTAACAAAATATAACTAATATAATGCGATTATGCTAAATAATTTTAAAATCAAATTACTTTATTCAAATATTCTTCCATCCATTGATTGCCTCCGTATCAAAATCTTTCTTAGTTTATTGCAGTGAATGTTGTGATAATTTTAAATTGGTGATTGATAAAAATTTCGTTTTAAAATTCATATTTTGGGTTGATTTGAAAATGATATCTATGTTGCATTAATAGGATTATCGTAAGGAATTCCAGTATGTGAATGTGATAGTCATGATATAAAAGGATATTATTTATATAAAAAAAAGATTGGAAGGAATATGGTGGAATCGGAAATCAAAAATATGTAAAAAATAATCAAATTAAATCATCCAAAATATTATTTTCACTTTATCATGCAAAATAAGAACATGCAAAACAGTCTGTAAAATATTACCAAAAATAAAGAAAAGAAAAGAAAGATTTAGCATACCATTATGAACAGTTTCCTGGTTTATTCGAAGTAAAGCTGAAAAACCTTATTTCTAAGATCCAACATCAATAACTCTTTATGCATAAAACTTTTAGATGAAATCATCGAAATGCATTGAAATCAATATTTCAAACCAGTATTAATTTGCCTTCTTAGAAACCAAAGGGACTCAAACTACAAATCTGAATTGAAACAGATATTAGTATATTTCAAAACATCAAAGAGTAATATGATTTCAAAGTTCATTTTCTACACTGGCACCCAGATAAATTCTCCAAAGATTTAGATGCTGTCTGTGGGGATCGAGTTAAATGAATTCACGAAAAACGTAATAGAAATGAAACAATGCCATGGACATGCCAATATGGTTTGTCAGGATATTAGCTAACTATGCTAGATGTTGGAAATAATTTCGCTAAGTTCACCAGAAGGAAAGAAAGAAAAAAATATTTAAAAGTAGAGGGAAAATTAAATTAATTTTTAATTTTTTTAACATTTCATTAATTATCAAAATAACTGCAAGGCTAAGACATAAATGCGAAATTAATAAAAATAAAATGACTTTGTTAAAATCGGAACTAATAAAATAAAAATGTCAAAATATTTTATTTTTGTTATTTCTACCAAAATGCGACTTTTTTTAAATTCTCTATCATAATAAAAATAATTTTACTTTTAGAATCCTTCGATGAAAATAATATAAATAATCAATTGTTAAATTTAAGAATTTTTTCAAAAAGTGCTATTTTGTAGACCTGTGTAACTTAAGACGGTGCATTAAAATAAAAAGCATTTTGTTTGGTTTTTTATTTCCAATACCAATTTCAAAACTAAATTTTGAATTTTTAGAAGGTTTCATGTTTATTATACATGAAATCATATTTGATAAAATAACTGCAAGCAATTTCTTTTAAAAATGAACTTAATTTAATTTTATTTTCATTTTTATTCTAGTGGCAAATATTGTGTATTCAAAATCAACTTAGGTACTGACTATTTCTAACTGCTTTTAGAATAAAATAATACATTTAATTATAAATGTAAATAAAATTTTGACTATTTATACAGTTTAAATGAAAATGCATTCCTGATGAAATGTAACTGAATCTTCACTTTCCGATTTCTGCAAAGAAATTATAAATCTAGAAACGATTTAATTTTATCGCAAAAGTTTCTTGATGTTATTTTCTTTTAAAAAATAAACCAAAATTGCAAATTTTAATTAAATTTACAGTTAAACAAATTCGAATATATGCATTCGAACATTTATCTATCTTTATGCAGTTATTAAAAGTTTTTCCAGGTATTATTTGTTATTTTCAAAAGTAAAATCAAATTATTTCATTTATCTTATTTTAACTATTTTTTTCTAAGGATGCTAGATTTTCATAAAAGGCATATATTCATTCTTTTCTTTTTCATTTCTTCAAATAAGTTTTGGTTCCAACTATTTTGTGTGTGTGTGTGTGTGTGTTCCCTTTCGCATATGAAATATGCACGTCAGACACTTCGGTAAATATTGCATCGTAGTCCAAATATCCTCCTGTTGGTGCTGTGTGGAAGTTTAGAAAGAGGGTTTGAAGGTCAAGCGTTGTCCTCGTCATTCTGATCGGGGATCTAAATTATGGTGTACGCCTTTAAAAAGCCCAGTGGTGGCCTCCAAATCCTTCGGGGTGTTAATATAACCAAAATGAATCAAAAATGTATTTTTCGCAGGTGTCTGAAATGTTAGAGTATCGTCAAACACTTCGAGATAGAATTTTTTGAGGATTTAAGTGTTTTGTATATGAGAAATAAAAAAAAAATTCTTTACTTAAAAGCAAATTAAGATTTTTGAATTCAAAATTCGATATAGAGGTTGTGGCATTTCAAAATTATTAAATAACTATTAATAAATTCCATGTAGTTTTGTCAAAAGAAAATTATGTAAGTAAGGAAGTGAAAATTCAGCAGATTAAAGTATCAGAACCTCTCTCCTGACAAACGCTTCTATTTTTTCCCATTCAGCCCGGTAATGCTTTCAAAAAGGTAATATCAAATAAAATTCGCAATAAGTGGTCTGTATCATTACTCGCTTTTCACATCTGATATTCAATAATAAGTGTGCCCTCCTGGAAAAAATCTCACACCAAGTAACATAAAAAAAATTAACTATTTACTTCATTTTGAAGAGTGATCTTTTAATTAAAGAAATGAATATCCAATAAACAAATGTGTTTCCAAAACATCGAGAATCGAAAACAAAATTCATAAAGAATCAATAATGAAAGAAAAAAAATTAAAAGAAAGGAAACTAAAAAAATAGATTGAATTTCGGACAGAAAAGTAAAAAAGAAAGCATTTTAATGCACTGCAAACTAAAGATGGCCTGATTGCAGCTCCAGTCCTCTTAATTCAAGTGGAGAAAGAATGTTTTGGGTATCCATATCAATCAATCAGCTGTGTGCGCTGTGATTTTCTATGTGTGCTCACCGAAAACACAAACTGTTCAGATTTGAAATTATTTTTTTTCTTTTCAAGATGATTTTATTTATATATATGTTACAATACTTTTGAAATAATCCAATAATATTTAAAACAATAAAAATTGCGATGAGGATAAAAGTACAGTTCCTCCTTAACAAAATTCAAAAAATCTGTGATTTAACTCTTTCCATTTCAAAGAAAATGACTCGTACCATTTTGGAATGCATATCTAATATTTTCCATAATTTAAGCGAAGGTACATTTACTCTTAATGACTCTTACAAATTTTAACCGGTTAATTATTCTCCAAATTATGCATTTTTCCTAAACGAGCTTTCTGCTCCACGAAATTATATAGGTAAACTCCTAATTAATACTTGTTTTAAAGAAATTTTTCCGACATTGCGGTATGGATCTCTTTTTCCAATCTTCATTAGTACGGTATCTTCTTTTAAAATTTATTTAACCAGTATTATTACACTCAGCTATATTTTTCTTATCTTCTTTTTAATTGTACCAAAATTATCCTTACCAGCAAGTAACTCTCGTCACAATAATTATTTTTTTCCCTTTAATTATATAAAATAATTAGCTAAATTTAAATCCATTACAAGTATGACGAGTTGATGAAAGATTAGAATTTAGTAAGACTTGTTTTATTCCCTTGTTCTTAAAGGTATAATAATGCAAGCTACTGCAATAAAAAATTTATTTAAAATTCGAAACTTAAGCTCAAATTACCTCAGCAAGATGATGCTTTAGTTTGATTACTTCCTAAAATGTTATCTGAATTATAAACCCGATACATATATGCCTGCTTATAAGAATATAATAATGTTTATAGTATCATCGTGATATGTGCGTCTATAAAAGTAATAAGTAAAATAAAGAAAAGCATTGCAAAATAAATTTAAAAATATTTTTAAAAATTTGTTAAAATTAGAGATAATGTGTAAGGAAAGAAAATTGGCATAATGAAATTGCTTTTAATTTGTTTGATAAGATATATTCTGAAGTTACTGATGGAAAAATTAAATAATCAATTCTTTTGAACAAATTAACATAAATTTTGAAAATGTTAAAATCTTATTAAAATTTAATAATATTTTAACATTTAAGTTTTACTAAGATTAAAAATATTATCAAAATTTAAAAAACTCTTCTACAAAATGTGACTACATGATAAATATTATAGCCCTAAATTTAACGGTCTACTCTATTCAGCAATTTAAACTATTTTCAAATTATAGCTGATTTTAAAACAATATCATTTTAAAATAGTATAATAAATAATAAATTGAGTAGTCTATTATTTGACCCTTTCCAGTGATTCAAGCGCAATTAAAATGTCTATATTGACTGCTCAAACTATCGCTGTCTTCTGGGAAATGACAATACAGCCGTTCATCCATATTTTAAATGTTGAATGAATTCATTTCAAAGCATTTTATAGGGAAACAATTTATGCATGCGATAGATATATGAGTTCAATGAATCACTATTCACCAAGAATTGCAACAGTGAAAATCGCTGACATATGTAAATTTAACTGGGAACGTTGTCAAAAATTTATGTTACTTTGTAAAGATATATTCAGATTTCAACACAATTGCATCGAAAAGACCTTTTGTAATCATCATGAATTCATTTTCCTTTGATTGGAGATATAATGTTTATTGAACACTAAAATGTTTGAATTCATTTCTTTCTGAATAATTAATGATCGGTTCTTTAAAGTAAAATCAATATTACAGATGAATTTTGATGTTAACAATGAGAAATCAGGATTTGATATTCAAATTGTTACAGTCAAATTTCTATTTATTAATATAATGCATTCAGATCTTCGTCAAATTATATTTCTTGTGTTTAATCTTTGTATTTGAAATTTCCTACTTATTAAAAATGATGTTAAATTAAACTCAGTAAAATTTAATTATGAATAGGTAATGGTTTTTTAAAGCATATTATTGTCCCATTGTTAAATTGATACAAGTAGGAGAAATATTTCTGAAGGGATAAAGAAATGTTTTTAACTTCTAAATAATTTTGACAAAATGCTGTCTTATTTACAAATGCTGATATGTACAAAAGTTGTATGTACAAACGTTGATATCATTTAGCATAAATGTATATCATGCATAATATACAAATTTCCTTCAATCAGATAATAATGATAATATTTTCACATAGACAGGAAACAGTTATTAAAAACGCAGTTTTAATTGGATACTAAAAATATTTATTATTTTTTTATCATCATCTTTCTAATTTTAAATCTATTGTTCATTATTATAAATGTTAGGGAATTTTTAAATAATTGTGTATATTTTTTTCAAATTTGATACTAAGTAACACCAGGTAAATCAAGTTTTCATTTGATTCATTAATCAATAAACAGATTTTGAGAAAATATTAAAAAAGAATATTGGCATCAAGAATATGCAACTTTATAAAGCGTTAAAAATATACATATTAGAAAATGAATGCAAAATTCGTTATAAAATCGAGATGGGGGAAACAATGTTTTATTATTTAGCAAAACACTGGAAATGTGTTTACAATTTTTTTTTCAAAATTTGTATTATATTTTAAATTTAAGTCTTTCATATATTTCATAATTTATGATTATATTTATTATGGTATATTGTATCAATATTTGTAGAATTCTTTTCCAGTCGCCACCAATCAAATTAAATCAATTCTAAAAAATTAAGAAAATAATTGATAATGAAATCCAAAATTATATCATGATAATCTCATGATATATTTTAGAGAATTTCTCATGATATTTTAGAGAGAATTTCTCATGATATTTTAGAGAGAATTTCTCATGATATTTTAGAGAAAATTTCTCATGATATTTTAGAGAGAATTTCTCATGATAATATATTATCATGAGAAAATAGGGTCCTTCATAGAATTTCAATATTATATCTTATCAAATCTGAATGTAAAATCTAATATAAAATTCCATGTTTGTAAATAAGAAAGTGTGTAAAGTAAAAGTAATGTGTGAAAGTTCAACATTGCTCCTCCCTGCACCTATCAAGTAGTAGAAACAAATGAGTATAAACTTGATCAGAAAGTATGATGGGTCTGATGTGTAAATCATATCAGATTCATCATATAAAGTAAAACATGTATTATTTTATTTAGGCAATACTAAATTGAAACACAGAAATAGGTATTTCATTAATATTTCCATAATTTTTAGGCATTATTGTAAATTTAAAATAATTCTTCCTTTGAACAGAACTGTTTTTATACAATTATATTTAACTTTATTTATTTCATATTTATAAAGAGATAATTTTTGTATCGGTTTCTCTCTCTCTCTCCTTTTTTTTTTTTATTCTTCAGAATTTTGAAATTGTTTCTACTTCTTTGCTTTCGATGGCATTTTCGATTATTTTAATATTTGCAGCATTTTATTGTCAGTAAACAGATAAATTTAACTAAATTTAATTTTGTACCAGTGATTGATACCAAGCGAAAAATTTTAGAAAATTGTATTGCCACCGCAACATAACATAAAGCCATAATTATACCGCAACATAACATAAAGCCATAATTATACCGCAACATACAGCCGAGTCTAAATTTAAGATGTTCTAGTAAAAGTGCACTTTTAAAGCAATTTTTATGAAATTTACTTCTATTTTTCACCCTTTTATGCAAAGAAAATAAGGTATAAATTATTTAATGCTTTTCTTGAGTTTTAAATAGAAGCATGTTACTCCCCGCTGGACCTTTTTCGTGGAAATTTTGCTAAATATGTAGCAAGTCAAATCGCATTACATATTTAAGAATTCAAGTAAAACAGTCGGGCTTTTTTTCATTTCAGTAAATTACAAAATTTAGACAGTAAAGTTACTGCTAATGAAGAATAGTTATGTTACATAATATTATCAGGAATTTATCATTATTATTATTTGGTGATTCTTTGCAGTTTTGTGCATTAGCTAGCTATAATTCAGAAACTGCCCTAAAATGTAAAGCCATTATGCAAACATATATCTTTTATAAATATATAATAAAGCTTTTTTTGAAATAAATCTAAATTTACAAAAAAAAATTGAGATTTTGTTAATGGGAAAGGAAATAAAACCGAAAGTATTTCAAAAATTGTTTAGAAATAAAAATTAAGATCTGAAATAAGTTATATTAAAATTTTTGACACTTTAAAATTACATTTTATGTTAAAAAAATGTTATTTTAAAACAAGTAATGTCTGTAAGAAAATTTAAAATATTTAAGCTCATATACTCTTGATTTTATTCGACATTCTATATTTTGGAATAGCTAGTATTTAAACGGTAAATTTATTTGATCGAAAGTGCCTCTTCTTTAAAGTGATGTGCTAATAACGTGTGATTCTTAAAACCTTAGAAAAAAGGTATTTCAGGAAAATTTCTCCCTTATATAAATATTTTAGAAAGCATCAGTTTGAGAAAAAGAATCGATAAATCCTTTTGATAGGGTAATTATGTTGAATAAAAGTGGAAAACAATAATAAAGGGGGAAGAACTTTTTCTATTATGAAACGCTAGATTTATTTGTCATTAATAAATATTAGATATTTTTCCTTTCCTTGTATGTAGCATGTACTTTTTTAAATTTTGTTCTGAACCTTTTGTAATCGATTGCCGCTATTTTTGTATTCACTTTTTCAATACGTTAAAAAATTATATACTCTTTCAATTCATTATTTATGTAAAGCAAATGCGTGGCTATTTTTGCTTCTTTAAAACGATTGAATCAATCGTAACTCATATCACTGACTTTCCGACCCGCCCGAAGTCACACGGATAAAGAAAACTGAATGACCGGACCGCCGCAACAGCAACACTGGTGGAAACTATAGTTGAGTCCTAAGTGCCATCACCGGTCACTTTACAATCCTTCCCGAAAGAAGTACGTTCCGTCATCAATGGGAGGAGCCAGATCCTCCACCTTTTTGTGTGCCCTCCAGGGTGGCGATATCCAAACACGTACCGGAAGCATCTCATCCTCATTTCGAGGTTCCCCCCCCGGCGGTCTGAATTAATCGTGAAATAAACGAGCTAATTACAAAAAGATAATGCAAGATCCAATGGAGAATTTTAGTTTATGATTTTAAATCTGTGAATAACTTTCGGCAATGAAAAATTTGCTTTTCATTTTAAAAACTGTTTCCTAATAATGATACCCAAATGTAATAACATATCTGTTCCGATTCTTTTTAACTCGTTCAGGCCCTGCTGTACCATATTCATCATCTGCTTTTAATAATTAGAAGATAATAACTCACCAAGAGCACTCATATAATATATATTTTCCTCAATAACAAAGGGATCTTGGTGTAAAGGAATAATAAGTAAAATATTTTATAATGCAGATATATTAACTTATCCTAATTTGTTAATTTTCCTTATTTAATTAATTAATATTAATTAGTTAATAATTTAATTTTTACTACCAAATAATAAATTAATTTGGAGAAAATTAATTCAACAAAGCCTTTTAATATATACTCCGTATCTAAGTTATTAGTATAAAAAGTCATGTCTATTATTAAAGTAACGTCCTTCTGTAAAGAGTTT
>JAPMOR010034743.1:18258-77207 GCA_026543865.1 Argiope aurantia | reverse complement strand
CCCAGTTGCTGTAAGAGGCATATAAATGCAACTGTAGACAATAATAAAACATGCTGATAAAAATATTCAAGGATGAATTATTAAAGGAAATATTAATCAGATGTTTCTGAAAATGCATTACTATTTTATAGATATTATATTTAAAGAGAAATAAACAATCACCTGAAAAAACCTCCTAAAATTTGTTTCAAATTTTTTTCTCCTTAGAACGTTTTTAGTTAACTCATTATCCTTTTTAACTTCAATTTCTTTCTAAATATTTTGCCTCTTCCACTAGGATTTATAAAAAAAGGATTAGAAAAATTCAGATTTAAACTTTCCTATTTTACATATCTCTCCCTTATCCGAATCATTTTCAAACTAACTGCATGCTATACGCTCGAAATGCACCTTCATTAAAAAGCTCCGCATTCCGGTACAACTCTTGCACTTTTGACTTCTTGAGGCGCAGTAGTTATAGTCAGTTTTTAAAAAAAGTGAAAAACGTATCATTATTATCACGCTTTTAGATCTTCCAAACGAATGCGTTTGCTGGCAGCAAATGAGGTAAATCGCCAGAAAGCTTAACGACCTCATTTGAGCCCACTCCAATGTCGTCATTAGGATTTCGGTCGACCGAGATAAGAATAAAACCGATTCACTGCGATAACTGCCAGGGTCCACCTACGTTTGGACTATGAACTTCGAAAATCAGTTAAATGCTTTCCACTTCTGGTTTGAAAGATAGACCCCTTTTGATTTTGATTGAAAAAAAAATCGCAGGTGATTTAACAACTATCGTTTTAGTTTCTTTAAACGCTCTTTTGGAACCATTATTTTTCATCCCATGGTTTTAAGTTACTAATCAGAAGAACCTTCAAATGCACTAACTATTATACAAAAAAAGAATTGCCCAGGGAAAAATTAAAAAATCTTTGGAAAACGCTTTTAATAATGCATTATCAGTTAGAAAATAAATTTTATGAGAAATCTAGTCCAAAGCTACTTTGTGATAGTAAGACATGTTCAAAAGGAACTGAATATTAATACCATATTAATAATGCATTTTTAATGAATAATTAAAAATTTTCTTTATTATGTTTTAATTTTGTATTCAGTTTTATAATATTGTTTTAGATACCTTGAAATTTATCTTAACTCCAAGATTTAATAATAAATATATTTCAACTTTTAATTACAATATTATTTTTTCTTTCTACATAGATGCTTATTGGAAAGAATTGAAATTTTTTTTAAAAAATTCTGATTCTAATTAACTGAATTATAATAATATTGATGCATTGAATTTGAATGAATTAACAGAATAACACATTAATCTAATTTTTTTCTTAATTGTTAAATATTTGCAATATTAAACATTCAGTATCTTTAATGATAATTTATAAATTTTAAATTTTTGATAGAAGCGAGAATCTTTAAGAAACGTTTAATTTTATAATTCTTGAACATTATGTTTAATATCTGTTAAACAGAAATGATATTATTAATGAAAGTGCATCTAGCTTGAAAATTTGATTTAGTTCTGAAAATGTTTGATTTGCAAATTTTTCCACTAGTTTGAGACAATCTACTAGTTTTTATTTGAATTGGTTCAAGAAAGGAACAAATAGTAAACAGTAAATCATATAAGCCGTTAAAATTTCTATTATTATTAACGATCTTAATATTTAACCAATATGCATATTGTTGAAAAAAATTCGAGAAAATTAAGTAATCAAAGAATATGATCACCAAAGAAAGAATACGATATAATAATAAGATTAACCAAACTCAAATATAATTCTTTACTCGGCAATGATTTAAAATAAGAATTTTCAGAGATAGATATCTATTGTAGTATTCAAAGAACCTAAGAAAAGTCATGCTTAAATTCTACTATATTAAATTCCTAAAAAAAAAGTTTGGAAGGACGTGTATTCTTATCTGAATTTTAAGACTTACTATATAAAAAACAACCTTTTGAATTCAAACACCATAAATAAATTCCGAATTAATTTATCTTAAGTTTCAGTTGCCCGCTTTGCAGAACAACAGTTTCATAACTGAAAACAGTTTTCTGAGTGAAGAAATAAAGTTTCTGCTAATCAAATTTAACTGTTTAAAACGCAAAAATGGTTTCATTTGCCATGTTTTGGGAAATAATTAAAAAATATAAAGCCAGTTTAAATGAGCACTAAAATTTATATTTAGTAATTTAAAAACTAAGCTTTTAGTTTTTGAATTAAAATCTATTAAGAAAATGTTATAGTGAATGGAAAATTACAATTTCAATACATTAATGGAAATTCGTTAAATAATTTTCATTCCTTATCCAAGAGATGTATTTAAGGCATTGATCCACACATATTCCTGAAAAATATTTATTTTACGAAGTTTCTGCTTGTATATATAAATTGCAACGGATCTGAATTTTATTTCAGAATACTAATTTCTCTTTTTGTGCATTGTTTTATAAATCTGAGCATTTTGTTGTACTCCACAATACGTCTGAATATTGATAAATATATTCTGTAATATATATGTATTACATAAATACTAATATATAAAAGAAATGTATCCTATAAAATTTATTTGATAAATATAATTTCTGAAATATTTCTGCTCATTCCAACTTAAGAATTGACATTTTGTCTTAAAATGGTAAACAACATACTAACTGAAAGTGCGCGTTTATCTCTTGACATTATAATACGTCACCTTCATCATTAAATTTGCAAATTAATTCTATCTATGCTTTTTTTATTTCGTTTCTTCATAAAGTATAGAGAAAATCGGGATTTTAGTAAAATTGGTTTTCATTCCCATTTGCACATCGTACCGGCGATAAGCACCTAAATCTACTGATTAATTTTGCAAAACTTATTTGCTCAATACCTATACTTGGCATGCAAACATGGCATAAATTGTTGAGAAGCATTATATATGAATGAAAAGAGCTATTAGATTAATTATCCCGACAGACTTCATTCGGAGGGTATTCTCTCCCCGTTTAGCATATATTTCCGCATCCCCAGTCAATGGATCTAATCCAAAAAATAAGTTAATTACGCCGCTGTCGGTTCCCTATTAACTTCCCACTCCACCATATCCACAACCATCCATCCACAAGTCACAACCAGATGTGGGAATTTCAAGTTATCAGCCAATTAGATCACGTCACCTGACAAAGGCAGAATCCTATTGGTCGTAAATTATAGAAAGGGCAGATGAGCGTTTCTTTCGTTGCGGTGTGGGGTTTCATTTATTAGACGTAACTTGGGGCAATGTTTCATTCGGGGGTATTACTCATCGATTTTTACCCTCTTTAATCCGGAGCTAATTTGTGATGAATAGTCTTCATTAAAGTTCCATGATGTTTATTCCGTGCGTAGGTTTCCTTTTTCAGTGGGTGTTTGATGTTTGGATTTTGAGAATTTTATAGTGGATAGCTCAATATATAGAATGGGAAAGAGTTACAACTTTCGAGTACACTTGAAATGAGTAACGATAGTCTTTGAAGATCAACATCATAATTAGAATCGTGAGAGAACATTTAGAATTTGGAATATTATTGTGTAATTTTATCGTTTTTTGAAGATTTCTATCTAAAATTCTTATTAGAATTCTAACGTATTTAAAATTCTTGTGAGCATAGCTAACTATCGACTAGTTATATTCTGTGTTCGGCAAATTTTTTTTTTATTTAAAAAAATCTCAGAAAAAAATCCATAATAATAAATTATTAAAAAGGATTTTGATACTCATTTTCATATAGATTTCCTTTCTATATATATTCTTACGCTATTCCATCAAAGTTATTTACATAAACAAAAGTTCAAACTATTTCTTAGCAGTTTAAAGTTAATTTGCCGCCTTTTTTTCTATATGTAATTCTTTTGAAATTTCTTTCAAATGTGTTATAATTTTTTAGAAGGAGATTACTGTTTCCCTGCATCGGAATCATTCGTGGCAAATTTGCTATTATGTCATTGGAATATAACAAAATATTCTATCCCTTTTGTGGGCATTTTCTTCGCAGAATCAGTTTTAAGCATTTAATATTAATACATAAATATACAAGTGTACTCAAAATTGAAAGTTTTGCACATTTCCTCTAATGTTTTCAAAAGTACTACACTAAAATTAATTAATGCTTCCAAATAAAAACGTAATACGAAGCTTAGATATATATTTTGACTATTGGCTGAGACAATAAATTTTAATCAGCGTATGTGAGAAATTTTTCAATTCCTTTGTTCCAGCACCAGAAAAATCTTGTAGTGATTTTTTTTTTCAATTTATGCCGAAATTGAAAAGCAAAATGCTAAAGTGAGTGATTATTAATATTTAAATGAAGAAATAGAGAACTGCTGAGAGACTAGAAATAATTAAGTCACGAATATATATAATAAATCTTGAATATAACATAATTGTCTTATAATTCTTATTATAGAAGCAATTTTAGTCCACTAGACATGTAAAAGAAAAATAAGTTCATTCAAGAGTGCACATGTCGTGTATTGCTTATGGAAATCATTCAAGGTCATCGGAGATGTAAAAGAAAAGCAAACTTATTCAAGAGCCTAGACGTCGTGTATTGATTATGGAAATAATTTAAGGTCACTGAATACGTAAAAAAATAGCAAGCTTATTCATAAGTCCAGACGGCAATAGAAAATTTTTATTTATATAGTGCAGCGATACATAATATGAATCCAAAGGTTAATCGTGACCTTTGGAAAGAACTAAAATGCAATGTTTCTTGTTTTCAGAGCTGAGTAAGGCTGTTTAGAAGAAAACCTCCTTACGTCCTGTTCGCTTCTGAAATTAATAAAGTTCCTGCAACTTGGAATAGAGGATAAAAAAATTTTAAAACAAGACATCAATAAAAAAAACTTCACGTGATAGATGAGTCACGATGTAGCATAATTTTTGATTTGTGTTAATTTTTAAATAATCACATATATCGCAAAATAATATATATTTCTAAATTATTATATATATCGTACGCAAACTATGCTCCATTTGGAAAATTGTTTTTTCCGCGGAGGCACTAAATAATTATTTTTAAGTTGAGTTAAATAATATTTTGGATTAATTTGTGTATATAAATTAGATCCAGTTGTTATAGAGATATAGCAATTCGACTCAATAAGCGTTATTAAATTTAAAATTAAAAAAATCAACAGTTTTTAGTATTTTAACCAAATAATTTATATTACTTTAAATTAGCGATCGGTTATCATGCTTCAGTACAATATATGAATTCGGCTGATCAGCTAACAATGGATTTTTAAGACACAACATGATTATATACATACAAACACAAAAATTTCTTTTCTTTAAATGAAGAAATGGATCATTGATTAAAAATACCTGCTAAGAACATCTAAATGTGTTTTTCCTGTTTAATTATTATTATTTTAGTAGATCACCTACATTTTTAATAATATTTGCATACTAATCTTGCAGGTCATATATTTATTCAATGTAAAGAAAACTAAAAGGTAATCTAAGTACGGCATGGATCGTACTATTTCAGATTTTGTAATTCTAAACTTAAGAGAAAATTTTAATGTTGAGTTTTTAAATTCATATTTCCCGAATGTAATTTTGCACGATATTTATAATCATGTATTATCGCATTTAATTAATGGATAGGTCAAAAAATGCTTAGTGGAAAATGAATATATTATTTTTAGATAAATCATTTTATCAGATAAATTCTTATGAGGATATTTTTATCTTTCATTGCAAAAGCTGAGGAAAACTATTTTTTCTTTTCAGGCCATAATTTTTTTATTTGCTATAATGTGAATTCTTGAAATTGAATTGAATGTATTTCGGAGTTATTATTAAGTACAAATAAAGACTTGTTCAAATAAAAAAAAAGAAAAATGATTCCCATAAACAAATTAAACATTTATCAAGCATCTTTATGTTACCTAATGCCACTGGGAAACAATTGCCGTACTATATGTGAGGCATGCTCATAGCTCAATTTAATAATTGCACCTGGCTGCCAGTCCGGCATTCCCAAAGCACTAACCCCCTAAGCGACTGAATAGCTGAGACTGATTCGAATTGATCAGATGATTAGGGTTATACAATGAACTGCAAAATTAGCACTTCCGAATGGCAATCTACCTAATATTTAGTAGGTATCTCTAGTTGAAGGACAGTTCATGTGCTTCGACCCATTGTCTCTCGCCAATAATTAGTGCAAACGATCCATGCGAGAAATTAATATGCTAATTGCTGAAGCATGTTCAAAGCAAAGGTTAATTTGAAATTTGTAATCATAAAATGGTGATTAACAATAAAATATTTATGTTTTAGTATTACATTATTCAATATATACATATTAAATTCAACCATGAAATAAAATATAAAATTAAATGCAACGATGGAAAAATAGAAAACAAAATACCATAGCCTATTATTTGTGAGAAGGGAGAATATCTCGTTAATATCCAAAATGGTATTTTTTTGGAGAAACGTCCATAGATTTAACGTTAAAAATTGGCCACATATAAAATGTTCTGTTCTGAGGAAAACGTAATGAAAATAGAACTTCCGTTGCTAACGTATATGAAATTAAATGAGCCAGAAAATCATTTGATTTGTGTAGTGTTATCAAATTTATAAATCATCGACTGAAATATTGAAAATTACTATAACGAAAATCAAAGTTTGAGATAATTTAGAGCTAAATTTAGAAAAAAAAACTTTTAATAAATAAATAAACAATTAATTTCAAATGAGTATTTGTCATGCCGAATGTTACCTGTTTCACCAAACAAATGGCATTACAAATGTATATTTATATAATGCATGGTCATTACATAATGGATTGAGTTAATGTTTTGATAAAAAAAAATTTCTATTATTGGATGACAAATATATAAATGTATAAAAAACTTACTTAAAATCCTTTTTTTTTTAAATAATAAGCATCGATGTATATATCATCTAATACATTAATTTGTAAATCTAAAAAAAATTAAATAAATAAATAAACTGTATAAATTTTATTATAATTTGTCTTTTTGGCAAGAATGGAGCTGCACTTGAAACCGACTAATTAAATATTACTAGATCTTAAATGTACTGAAAGTTTGAAGGTATGTAATAAAATAATTTTTCAAAACAATGGACTCAAAGATTAATGATTATAGAAGAGACAGAAAAACTTTATGGAATGCTTATTTTCGGAGAAAGTGTTTGTTATTTATGTAGATATTAAACGTCCCAAAATTGCTCATTTTGTTCGAAAATTCGAAATAAACGTTTTAAATTCTTGTATAATTATGCCAGCAGGAATTTAACACCTGACATAGACTATTCAAAAGGGAGTTGGTAAAACTATCTTTAAAAGTTTCCGTTTCAGTTAGGTTGTGCTTATTACTGTGAATGAAATTTATTACATGTGTGTTGCTTTCTATAATCAAAGTATGTATGCACTTCTGTAAGATGACGCTAATGATTTTTTTAAAGCAGATTACACTAAAACGCGACCAGATTACTTATGTAGGAAGAAGCTTCAGATAAGTAGAAAAAAGAATTTTTGTAAAATTTAGGATTTATCATGATGCATTGAATATTTATATTAAATTTCCTTATTTAAAAACATATAAAAGCTTATAATTTTAATAACTTGAAATTATACAAGAATTTGACATTTCGCAGATTTGCCGAATCTAGGAGCTGGGAAATAGATAGAAACAGAATAAAAGGAAACATATAGACATACATCTCATTTTTTATGTTTAGGAACTAGATAATTCTTTAATCTACCTGCGAAATTTTTAAGCAAATTATTTATTAAATTTCTAAACTAGAAGATTTTTGCTTTATATCCCCCTAAGGAAAATAATACTTTTTTTCTCAATGTAAAATTTGTTTTGTCACTTTACTGGTATATTTTGGTTTCATAGGTGTTTTTTCAATCGTTTTCATGCAAATATTCAAAAAAATTGTTACAAACCTGCAATTCGGCTTCCAAGCATAGTTTGTTCCATCGTCGGAAAGAAAGTTTTAAAGTCATCGGTACTGGACGGCGTCCAGATGGCGCGTCGAAGGTCCCAGAGCTTGGAGACAAACTTGGCGACCATTTGGCGACTTTGGCGAAAAAATAGATAATACCCGAAACTTCGAGAATTTTCCCGATCCGTCCAGTAGGAACCGACTAACGTTCCTGATTGGTTGAGAGGCTTCTAGCCCCGCCTCCTGAGACCTATAAAAGGAAGCGGCCGCCGCTGCCAAAGGAGACGACGGAGTAGTCCGAAGACGGAGCGGCCAAGCCACTAGTCAGAGTCGACGGAGAGGTCGAAGAAGAGTAAGCGGAATCGACGAAGCGAAGTCAGTAATCAGAGTCGGAGAAGTAGAAGACGGAGTAGTCGGAAGCGACTGAGTCAAGCTCGTGCTGAACTGAGCTGTGCGCTACTGTCTGCAGTAGATTCTGGTTGTATGCTGCTGTTGTATGCTACACGTCTCGGGGGAAGATAATCGTCTTCTGTGCTGTATATAGTTGTCGCTTTGTGCTGTCCTGTGTGTCTTCGTGTAAATAAACGTCGTTGTTTTATTTTCTACTACCGTCTGCTGATTGAGCGTTCTACACACCATATCACTTCCACTATCCAAACGAACCCCGGTAAAGAAAATTTCGTAACAATACTATTATTCTCGAACATTTTTCAAAAACTTCAAACCGGACGTAGTCACATGCCGTAAAGATAACGACTTATTAAATTCCTTCTAAGGTAATAATTTAATGTTAAAACTCTTTTCAAAGCTGCCAGTACGAGAAATCCAATAACTATTAACACGATAATGAATAATTTTGTTTCTTCCTTCGCAATAAATACCCAAATTACGAAATTATTACTTATTTTAGATGCCTCAACTGATTCCTCCATAATTTTAGAATCACTTTATGCATAAAAAAAAGAAAACGGAAAGAAAAAATAAGGTGAATCTAGCGAAATTGCATTTGTTATAAAATCAAAAATAGGAACGCTTTAAGTAAGAACTAAACATAAAGCTTGGATATTCTTCTAGCAAGAAGGTGAAATATCGGCGTCAAGTACTTGAGGATTGTTTAATTTCAATGTAATATATATGTGATCTTTGAAACAAAGAAGTCTAATAGAATTAAGATCGTAAATAAATTACATTCCTTAATTTTGTAACCAAAAATAACCAGATTGCTATAAAGAGAGGTAAGGAAACAATGCAAATATTATTAAGTGTTTATCATCATCTAGAAAACTAGTCATTGTCTTTGGCAATCTCAAGTTCAGAAATATTCCTTGCTTAGCTATTCTACTTTACACACTACTTAAAGTCTTACCCTAAATTTTTTGAGACCTAAAGTGATTAATAAATTAGATAAGTGGCTCTCTTTTCTCAGTCGACCGAAAATCGATATCCAAACATTAATTAAAGGCGATTCTTCCAAGTATTGCGGAGTAAGGAATCTCTAAGGGTACTTAGCTCAGCTCAAAAGAAACATTAGTTTTCTTATTTATCTCGAATTTTTAGAATTTCAGTTTGTAAAAAAAAAATATTTAAAGCTAAGATCAATCCTAAAATATCTGATTAAACAATTACGTTATTGAAATTCGATAAAAATAAATTTTGCTTATACTTTTATTAAATTTAAAACAACACCAAGTGAATTCATCATTCCGTGTCGCTACAAAATGAATTTTTATATTGCATGAAAATGAATCTTCATGTTTTGATATAAATAGAATTTATATCAAAATAATAAAAATAAGGATAAATAATTATTTTTATTATCAATAACAATAAAAATAAAGATAAAATATTATTTTTTATGGATATAGTATTTTATTGAGATATAGGAGATATAAGAGATAGTATAGTATCTCTAAACAAGCGATTACAATGAATAAAAACATTCCTCAATGCCATGGAATTTACTATATCCAAAATAATATATTAAATTGATTACGGTTCATATCTTACTGGGATATACTCTTAATTTTCTTAAGGACTTTAGTGAACACAGTTTATGATAGCGTTTTTAACTAAGCTCCACTGACTTGTTTAAAAGCAGATGCAGTAAAAACTATCGATAACTATATAGAAGAGAATTAGATAAAATTTGCATACAGGTAATTGTTATATGTTGTTTGAGCATTTCAATTTAAAAATATTAATATTTCAATTAAATTAGAATTTTTATGTATCTGAAATTTAATACTCAATAGCTGAATGATAATAATTATAACAATAGTGCAAGGTGGTAAAAATTAAAACAAGCTCTCTCAAATGCGAACTACTCAGTGTAAAGGCTGCTACATTGTTGAACATAATATTCAAAACATGGGGAAACGGATTACACGAAAAAAAAAATTAGTTCCAGAAACACCGATAGATGTCGCTTTACAACAGAAAATATACTGTAAAGACACAAATAATCGCAAAAAAAAAGTGTTATGGATTTTTCTCTTCTAATTTCAATTGCAGATATGAAAAAAAAATTATAAATGAGATAAAAAAGTGAAGAAACTTAAACTGTCATTGCAACTGCAATTTCGCACTGTAAGCGCCAAAATTAGCATAAACCCTTGCTCTGGACGAGAAACATGATAAAGCAGGGAAAATGCCATTCTTATCAACCATAGCTTCGCGCTTTGCTTGTGAAGTTGTTTTGTGAAAGCAAAGGAAATGCTGCAGCTACACTTCGAAAGTCTCGTCGACTTGAGAATTTACGCAAAGGAGCAGCAGGTACCAAAACATGTTCAAGAATTTTTTTTGTACTCCAAGTGCAACAGCGTCAATATCTTGATACAAATACTGTTGTGCAAGATGAAGTGCCTTCACGCATTGCACTCAGTGTAGAGCAGTTTCTTCAGCAGCATTTTACTGATGATAGAGTAAGTACTCGCGCGTTTTCGGCAACCTAACCATCTCGTTCTAGACATTTAATTTCACGACAGGAATGTGATTTTTGGCTTTTGAGATACTTAAAAATCTTGTTTACTGAGGACGTCTAGTAACCTTGGAATATTTCAAAGACAATATCACTCTGCATGTCAGAAACATCTCAATCGACCCATTACGATCCAAAGAAGAACAAGCTGTCCACAAAATGCAGATTTTTAATCTTGAAGAAGGGAACCGTATTGAGCAGCTTCCCCTGCATCGATAAGGTTCTTGTGCTTGAATGTTTGATACGTTCGAATAAAATGTGTTACAAATGTGTATTTTGTATTTTTTCAGCATATTTTCTATTGTACCTCGCTATCTGTCACTCTTTCCGGAACAAATGTTTTTCTCTTAATACTTTTTCCCCATGTCTTGAATAGTATGTTCAACAATTTTGGAGCCTTTACATTGAGTAGTCTGCTGTACAAAGAGCTCAGAGTAAGGGTGTTTTAATTTTGATCACCTTGTAAAATATATTCTTTTCTCTAATATATTCTTTCATGTTTGCTACTTGTTCTGTATAAAATACTACATTCAGTAAAACAATTTTTATTCGCAATAAATACAAATTAGCATAAAATCAATATTTTAGAAATTTTTAAATGCTGATCTGAGCAATCAAACGACTTTAAGCTGTCGTTTTGGATATATTTTTTGTTTTTAAAAAATGAGCTTGCTTTTTTTTAACAAATTGTGATAAAATAAGAATATTTCAAGTGGTTAATTCTGTGAAATTTTTAGTACAATTTTAAATTCAAACGCTTTTTTAAAATTTAAAATAATATGTATTTAACACTTGGCAAAAAAATGTTTATTTACGTAACTGCTTTTTCTCAGCTTCTATATTTTAAAGAAATATAAATCACTATTTTCTTATGTAATACCAAGTTTAAGAAATCCCCTTACCAATTTCGAAATCATTACCAACAAAATTTAAATCCGTAATGAATAAATATATACACATATATATTTCAAAATTTTACATATATATGAAACAAAACATTAATTTTATCATTGATTAGAACGTAAACTATTGAAAGTTTTTTCAAAAAAAATTGCATTTAAGAGAGAAATATAAAAATAAGTTTATTTCATAAGAAAACTAGAGGAAATGCTTCATTTCGAAAAATTAATTTCGATATTGTTTTCGTTCATTTTGATGCAAATGGTATTTACATGAACATATCTAATGTATATCATCATGAGTTCATCATCAGTTTATGTTGGAATATATTTTGCACTGTTGCAACGAAATGCATAAGAGTGTTAATTAGGATTGTGGCATCCATAAAAGAAATTTTAGTTTTGTTTCGAGAGCAGTCAGACACCTCATCCTCATCACCTGGAATTAAGAGGTCAAGCATGCACATGATCATCAAATATCTTCCACATAAAACCGAAAACGAGTTTAACGAGCTGTGAAATGCACTACATAAATGGATAAACTGTCAACACTTTTTTTTTCTTTCGAGATTTCAGTACGGTTAATATTCATGTTTTCGTCTCTCTTTTTGTCGAACAATTTTCGGTTCGGGGATGTTGATAGAAAATTCCAATTTCCGGACATACAATCAAATGCACTTTTTTACATCAATTGAGTATGAATTTAAGAGCTTGTTATCCTGGCTGTAAATAACATTTTGAGCAGATTTTTTTTCATTCTTCTTTTTTACAATGTCTCTTCAAACACTTCATGATGACGACATCTAATAGCTGCAGTATAGATGTGTAGTTTGGTAGAAAGAAAAAAACTTCTATGATTTTCTGCGAGATTGTTGTGTGATATACAGTTATCAACTATGAGAGAAACCTTCTTTTTCTTCCTAGTTTCATTATCAACATTATGCATCCGTTTCTGTAATTTAAGTCTTCTTAATTAGCCTTGAAGTCAACTATTATTTTTTTGGCATTTTTAAAATACCTTAGCTTTGAATACTTTACAATGGTTAGTGGCTTCCATTTATGAATTCCAGTTCTATTTAAACACAAAAATGCTGCCAGTCTCTTCTTTGATTTATTCCCACCTGTAGAATTCTCTCCTTTAGAAGATATTATTTTATCTGACATCAGGCAATAGAACAAACCAGATTCATCTGCACGGTTTTACATAATTAAGAATACATATTTTTTTACCTTTCCTTTTTCTCGCGGTTTCCAGTATGAACATCAACTGGAGATGGCGTTTCTTAATCCTCGATGGATTTGAAACCAATCCCTTGACTTTCTCGATAGGAAGTAAGACATGCTTGCTTTGAAATCATTGCTGCCTAATGAAGACGCGAATTTTCTCGATCATTCGACGAAAGTCGTAGATAAACTAAGAAAAGCATTTTACTTTCTTATCCAGATGAGTCATGTTAGGGCAACTTTGTCAGCATTACTATTTACGGCATCTTTAATTCTTATTTATTTGCCCTGCATTTAGATTTAAAAAAATATTATCAATGGATAAATTTCATATTTTCTTTTAGCACCATTGAATTACTTTAGTCATGAATAAATTTTAGAAATTTCCTTTAATTTTTCTTTAAATGTCATTCTTTTGCATCTGGCTCACTTTAACTCACTGGAAACGAATTTTGAAGAAAAATGATCAGTGTAAAGTGGTATCTAATCTTCAAATGAAAAGTTTCGCCAGTGACAGTCGGTGAAAAAGGCAAACCTCTCTTCGGTCCTTCTTCTAAAATAAGTTGGATAAAGTTCACCTTTAAAGATTTAAGCTCTGCATTTGTAGCAATTGACTTCTCCTACAATTACGACTCCCATGGATTAATCACCCCTGAAAAAAAATGCACTGAGGCAAATTTCACGCTTATATCTAAAAAAGTGTTGGATTGAGTCATAAAAGTAAATGAATCGAAAACGGCGGAGAGAACAATATAAAAGAGATGGCAATTGAAGATCAAGTAGTATATTATAGGTTGCATATTGTACATTCCATTGGCAGCAGTCACGTACGTTCAAATTATTATAATCACATTCAGCATTGATCTTCCTTTTACAAAAGAGCCAAAATAAAACAAATAGTCAACCTTGCCAGAGAGGAAAATTCCTTTGCTCTTTTATCATCGCTATCCGAATGATGAGAAGTCGTTCCCAAAGGAAAAAAAATCAAAATATATGTACTATCAACTTTCTAAAGAGAAAGAAATTACCTTTGTAGATTGATACAGTTAGAAAGTGATTACCGCTGTACACGGGTTCAAAAAACATTTTCAATGAATAAGAATATTGCCAGGATAAAAGAAAAATATCGCCATAGATAGGCATATCGTAATACACATTAGCTTTATATCTAGGTTTCATTGTATCTCTCATTCATTCTATCTCTCATCATCATTTTATCTATCTCTCATCATCAATCTTTTATTTATGTTTTATATTAAAAAATCAGGTCCTAAATTATAGTTGAAAAGCATTTCACTGTAATTTTCAGTAAATGCGAGGAAGATTTAAATATACGTATTTGTGGGGAATAAAAGAAATTTATTCTGTATCAGCACTGAACACTAAGTAACTTGTTTTCAATGTGAAAGAATAAATTGATGTAAAATATCATAATGAATCAAATCTATCTCTGCATTTTATCTATCTCTCATCATCAATTTTAGTTTTAAATAAAATCTGAAACACTGTTTTATCGCAGTTTTGAAAATTTATGATTTTTGTACAGTTATTGATTGTCACAAAAAATTTCAGAAAACCACATAAAACAAGTTTTTTCAAAAATTTCTATTAATTTTTAAAGTATTATAAAAATTTAGTTAAGTATTGTGATTGGTTATTTGAATATGTGCTTATAATTTAAAATACGAAGGTAGTGAGTTATAATGCTCAGTTTCAAATACTATCAACCGTTAAAAGTCAGTAGTTGGAACTTGAATTAACTTTTAAGTAATAAAAAAACCCTCAAAACAATTTTCAAGTTAGTATTAATAATTAATTATTTATTAGTAGTATTATTAATTTTACTATTAATAAGAGATTCATATTTATACAGTTCGCTTTTTTTTTTAAGGTGAATGACTTCAATAAAAATGACTCATTAAACAACTTTTGTGCTCCATTATTATGTCGGATGGAACAATGACATTCTTGCGCAGAGAAATCATGATTTTTTATTAATAAAAAAAATTAACTGCTCTTTTAATCATCAAGAAGTATTAAAATTGTATGGCATTTCAAAGAAAAAATATATGATCCTCAATTTGGATTTCCACAAGAAATGTATAAATTGTTTTTCATTTATATAGTTGGAATTCTGTGCGGAAAATAAATATTATCGCTTCAGTTTTATTTATAAAGCAGAAAATAAGCATCAATAATACAACTCACATTCATACACTCTTATTTAATTTGACTTCTTTCGTGTTTGTAAAGACATAATCTTATAATCTGCTTTTCAATTACTTTTTCATGAAATTCTATATATTGTGTGTTCTTTGTGACAGTACATAATTTTAATATTTAAAAAATAATTCACCTGTTTAATGCAGTGAAGATTATATACCGGAGTTTTCACAAGGTAGTGAATTTGAAAATTGATTGGAAGATTCCATAATATCTGTAATAAAAATAAATATTAATAAGTAGAAAAAAATTAAAATTTTTAAAATTGCACCTATCCATATATTAATAAAATACCGTTTTAAAAAAGACATCCCTTTCATGATAATTATCAAGAATATAAGATTGCCCGATCGTACATTGGATTATACCGACAGTTTACAGTTTTATCATAAAGAGAACAAAATAGACAAAAATATCCAAAGAATGATGTATTGCCACGATATATATTCTTGTAAGAGTTTTATATACACATTTTCCAGAAAACTACATATGCAAAAGTGAAAGACTAAATCTCAGCAGACTTTTGGCAGTTCAAAAGTTGGGGAAAAATATTCTCTACTAGCCTTTGAAAAGTGTATGATTTATGGAGAACCGAAACCTGTCTGACATAAAATAGGTCAAAGATATAATAAATGGTGTGTTTTATTGACTACTGATACTTTCAAAGTGCTCGTGACCTTATTTCCTCTCTGCCATCCTACGGATAACTTACAATGAATCACAGTGACAGAGCGAATTTAAAATGCTAAATAAGAAAATAATATATTTGAAGGTTGAACTAATTGTAAAACAATTGTTTCAATAGGAAGAAAATGTTATTTATAAAATTCCACTGCGTAAAGGAACTAATAGTAATAATGCTTTTATCTCAACCTATAATCAAACTAAATGAGCCTCTTTCTCTATAAGTAAAAGTGTGTTGGTACTCCACAGTCGTATAGATGGACCTAAATCACTTGATTGGACACAAAATGAACTTATAATCGAGGATATGCGTAACTTTGAGCTTTGTATAAATTGTATATATTTTAGATTCCATTTTTCTCTTTTAAATAAATTTTAAGAACAATTTTATCAGAAAGAATGATTTATAACTTTTTCAATATTTCAAAAAAGATTCTTCAAAGTACAAACTAGTCTGAACAGCCAGCTTTGAATGAAGGATAGTTGTTGTTAATTGGTTCATGGTAATTTAATTTTAGTGCGACTTTGTGTCAGCACTCATTCTAACTCCAGATGGTAGGACACGCTCTAAGAGCTGATAGATGGCCATGTGATACACCATACAATGTATACCCGGAGGATACATTAACCAGACTTACAGAACATTAACCAGACATGCAGAAGCATTTCTTGGCATCTGAATCAACAGTGATGATTCTAGGATGTTAATTTTTAGAGAATTTTATCTAAATCTGCTTCATGCGCTATTAAATTATAATAAACTAACCAATCTCACTCAGCTAGCGAAAATACTTTCCCATCCACTTCCTCCTATATTTACATAATATGGTTAGGGTTCTTTTTGTTTATTTTTTAAATATAGGAAACAAAATATCGAATATATTCTGTATACCTTCCCTTTGAATGACTAAGTCCAAAATTAAATACATATCTACAATTTTATCGTCAGAACTATTGCTCTAACATAATTTATCCAGGTTTCCTTTTTGAATTCACATATACACACACGGATGAGCGTATTTTTAAAAAAAAATCATTTTGCTGAATGAATGAGTTTACAAGCATAAAAAAATCATAAGCACCACGAAATCTAACAATTTATATCTAATATATAAAACTCTCGTGTCACGGTGTTTGGGTTCGTACTCTTCCTAAGCGGCTCGACCGATTTCTAAGAAATTTTTTATGTCTATTTGGTAGGTATGAGAATAGGTCGTAAAGTATATTTCATAACGCTAGGTAATTAGGGTGTCCCTATCCACGTTCAACGTACGCTGATGAGATCAAAGATTGCTTGAAATCATCGCAATTTGGTGTGTAATGTTGAAAAAGTCCAGCTAAAAATAAACATGCGTGTCCAAATGCTACAAGATGCACCTGCTGACACATTCTTAGACCAATTGTTTGATATTGGCGATGGAAAAGATGCTGTCTTTGAAAATACTGGAGACATAAAATTGTCCACTAATTTCTGCACTGTCGTTGATTCGCAAAATGCTCACATTGACCACATATTTCCCGTTGTACGCTTAAAATGCATAAATCATGCGTGGCTGGCAGAAAGAGACATTTTGGATATTTTACTTCGAAATTTGAACCCACCACGGCTGAGCAATGGCACGCGATTGGTCATTAAAAAATTGATGAAAAACGTTATCGGAGCCACCATTTTGAATGGCAAATTCCGAGTCGAAAATATTTTGCTGTGAAGAATTCCATTGATTCTCATAGACGTGCTAATTGAATTCAAACGCGTTCAATTTCCCATAAGATTGGCATTCGCAATGACAATCAATAAGTCGCAAGGCCAAACGATGTCTGTTTGCGGCTTAGATTTGGACACACCATGTTTTTCACACGGACAATTATACGTGGCATGTTCTCGCGTGGGCAAACCATCGAGCTTATTTATGTTGGCTAAAGACGGACTGACAAAAAATATCGTACACTCAATTGCTCTTCGAAATGAATATTGATTTTCTTTATTTCATTTTTATACTTTAGGATAAAAAATATATTACTTTTTTCACTGTACATTTGACTTTTAAGAGATCAAACAGTGTACATGTTCGTTACGTACATGAAATACATTGTATTGAGAAAATGAATGGTTGGCTTTTTTCTTTTTTTATCTGCGATCATAGTCTTCAGCGCTCCATTCCTCTTTCTGTCATAGATCTTATCCATACACACTTACAATACATTCGTTATTTTTTAATTAACAACCAGAATATTCACTAGAAACAATTTATATGGCAGAACATTGTTTGCCAGGTCAGCTAGTACTTTATAAAATTTCCCTTTTCACTGAGCACGATACTTGATTCAACAGCATAATTGGGACTATAAAGTCGATTTACAATTATTTAACCTCAGTAAAGGTATTTATATCAACTCAATTTACAAAACATTGTATCTCGACAGTCATCTATTGGCCCGTACGTAAAAAATCTCTTTTCTCCACCATATCATTTACTCAATGCAATATCCTTTATAGTATAGAAGGGACTTCAGCTAAGACACCTTCCTACAAGGTGATTGCTAATCGGATGTTTCATCGGAAACATTTTATTAATGGAATTAAATTTAATAAAGAGTAGACGGGAAAATATTGGCAAATTATCGAAGATAATATTTCTTCTGAGATATTTAGGACTTTAGAGGAAAGTCTGGAGAGATTCCGTTGTAAATTTTCAGTTCACAGAAAAACGACTAATTAGAAAAAGCGATTGCTCTACAGCATCGAAAGTTGAGATTTACTTTTTATTATCTATTCATGCTTTATTAGCATTGTAAATACTGGGATACCATGTTGAAACGTCGGAAATTCAATAGTATTTACTATATTGTTACAGTCAATATATCATAATTACTATCTTTAAACATTTATCGCCTTTTTTGTTGTAGTAGAGTTTTATGTCTTTTGCTTCAGAGTGGAGGGAAAATCAAAGCGTACAAATCGTACCAATTGGTACCGGGAAATTGTACCAATTCTTCAAAGACTCGGATAGAATGATCTATTGCATTAAGAATCAGTAGAGAATATTATCATAAAGTTCCTTTCAATGTTATTTGGGAAGTATCTTTAGAATCGAATCTAATCAAAATGGTTTAAATCTGAAGAGTTCAGATGGTAGCATGGCAATTCACCGCACAGTGAACATATATAAACCCTTCCCCTGTTATGTTCAGCGAATTTTAAAGCCACAGACCCTGCCATTCAAATCATCAGCAAAATTGAAACTGCTTCAAAAGTTCTGCGATTTCCGTATCGCTGGAAATTATGTATATGCACATAACGCTAGTGATTGCATCGAAGAATTATAAAAGTTTCAAATTATCAGTGATGCAATGGCTATAGTTATATGGCAGCTAGACATTTAATTTCTAATCTGTATATAAAATTCAGACAAATAAATAGAAAGCAAGGACGCGAGATTACAGAAACTGAAATAAACGTGAAAAATGGATGACAAAAAAAAAATGAATGAACAGAGAACTTCTCCGATAATAATTAAGCGAACTTTTGGTGCATGGATAATACTTTGCCTTAAATAATAATTTGTACGTTTCTATTTATAATTATTTCAGTTTAAGTTTTTTAAAAAATTTTTTCTTCAAAAATTGTCATAGAAATTTAATTATTTTATTTTTATTTTTCAAAGCACATTTATTATTATCATTATCCTTTTATTATTAATGTGTATTTTTTTTCATTTTATTAGTGGGTTGACACTAATAAATTTAGCAATTTAGCAATTTATTTAAATTTAGCAATTTATATGTAAAACTTAAAAACTCATTTATTGAAAATAGTGCAGATATATTATTCCACTACTTTAAAATTGTAATAAAAAATAAAAACTAAGATACAGATCTTATCTGAACTATGCGATAAGAATAGTATCTTATGAAAAAAATCGAATACATTTTATTTGAATATTCAATTGATTAAGCTATCAGAAATTACTGAATTTTTAAACTGCTATTACAAATAAAATTTTGTAAACCTATTTGGTTTATTGTTATATGCTAATATGAAGTTGCACTTGTAAGTACGTTATTTCGCATTCTTCAAAAAATGCTACTACAAATAATATTATATTAAGTTGTGGGTATGATTGTTTTGCTTATGAAAAATGTTTATAAATAAAACTTATATCGTAACAGCAAGTCACTGATCGTGAGATTTTTCACTGACTCTCCAGTTCACCTCAAGGTACACGGATAATAAAATTGAATGACCAGATCACTGCTGCAGCAACACTGGCGGGAACTGTGGTTGAGTCCTAAGGGTCATCACCGGCCGCTGTACAGCCTATCCCTAAGGAAGTACGTCCCGTCATCGATAGGAGGAACCAGACCCCACCTTTTTATGTACCTTCAAGGGTGGCGATAACCAACCACCAGGCCGTAAGCTTCTCATCCACATTTCGAGGTGCACTTTCAAAGGGGGGATATCGTAAGATTATATTGAATATTATATTTGACTCTATAATGTTATTCAATGTAATTATCTCTTCAAACGTACTTCACATTATAAAAATTAATCATATCATCATTGTGCAGTTTAATAATTCACATAAATTATTAAAAAAATGGTAATGCAAGTATTATTCTTTCACATTTTTTTTAATAATCTGAGAGTCTAGAAATCTGAATAAAAATGTTAAATCAAACAGATAAAATTTTGTACATTTAATTAAAATTTGAGATTTTATAAGCTTAAAACCTAGCTTTATTTGGAAATATTTCCAACACCTGCTTCATTTTCTTTACAAATTTCTTACAATTACAAATGCATATATGTTATGAAGAAAAGAATTTCCTGAAAATTGAAATTAAAAACAATTAAACTGTTATTAGACTGCATAAAATAATCACCAAGGTTGAGGTATTTATATTATCTGGAGAAATTACAAAATCCAAGTAAAATATTTTTTTAAGATACCAAAAAGTAATAAGATATTAATTTTGAGAAACATTTTTTTAATCTTAAAATACCAAGAAAATCCTTCAGCTCTTCTTATTAGTGATAAAAAAAACGATCCAATACTTATCAACTAATATATTTTTAAGCTTTTTTCAAACAAGAAAAATGATATGCCTATAATCAAATTAATTTCAGTTTTTGCATTAAATAAATAAAGGAAAAAAATGAAGAAGTTATTTGCTTCCTTTAATTAATTTTATCCTGTGACGACAGTGTGTCTCATTAAGGAAAAAAAATAATCGATATGAGAATTTTAGTTACTTAGATCAAGTGCCTCATTAAATCATGTTTAGAAAGAATCTGTTTTTGTGCCAACACTTTTTTTTAAAACTTGTACGTTTTCTAAAAGAAATAAGAGGTTTTTATCTCAAATATGTGTAATATCTTTGCCTTGCAAAATACTTTAAAGCATTAAAAGTTATTTAAGACCTATGTAACATTGTAAATAAACAAGTAGATAATTAGTTTTCTTTGTATTTCATATTTTTAATTGATAATATTCTTAAATATACCATTCCGGAATTCTGGATAACAGAAAGAAAATTGTTTTATAGATCTAATATTAGCTTTGATTGTGAATTTTTAAATTACGAACGAGTGAATATTTTTACATAACAATCTGTTATATATTCCAGATGTAGTTTTTATATTTTGGAATTAAAAGATTTTTTTTTATAATCTTCGATAATTTTCTCCTTTTTCTCTTACATTTTAAGTCGTGATGTTTTTTTTTTTTTAAATATCCTCGTTAAATAAATTGCAAACTTGAAGAGTAACTCTCATTATGGAAGTGTTTTACTCTTAAATTGTCAAATATACGATTAATTGAACTGACAAAAGGATTAGTGAAATCAAACTTCTACTAAAGATCATTAAAGTACCTTTTAATATTATTCAAAAAATGTGTTAAATATGCCTTTTAATTAACTTTATTTCGTTTCACCAAACGTTTACAATCTAGAATTATATATAAAGTGTAACATAATTAATTTCAAGTAAACTTTGTGACTATATTAATAAAATAATACCCGAGCTTTAATTAATTAGATGCTTGAATTTATTCTCTTCATTATTTTCACACTTTGATTTCCAAAATATTGTTCAAAACTGGTTCGATATTTTCTCACTAAATATTTTAAAGAGTCCTCTCTTACTGAAGTTGTGTACCGAAAAAGTTTATAGTTCCAAGAAATCTATTAATTATTTATTAGTATCAAGAACAAATAATCTCAGTTAGGTGCTACAATACTGGAAAAAATGTGGAAAAATCGCATAATATATTTTATGAACAATATGGGCATGAACTACCTTTGTCATTACTCGAAATCTTCGTACCTGCGATAATCAATAAATAAAATGTAAAATTCGTGATAAGTTTGTGTTTTAAAGCCCTGAATCGACGTCGAAAAAAGCAAAAATATTATTTTTGAGTTGTAATCGTCATGAAACTTCAAAATATTTCAAATAGAAATTTACATTTACATGACTTACATAACTTAGAAATTTACATAACTTATGTATTGATGCAGTATGGATGGATGTGTAAATGGGGTTAGAAAGTCAACTACTGAATAAAAAAATATGACAAAAGACAATAAGAACAAATAGATAGTATGAAAACATTTTTAATTAGTTTCACTTGAAAAATCACATATTTACTTTCATTCATATTTATATCATAATTGATGGAATGAAAACCTACGAATACACTGGAAGTTTAAGCAAGAAAATAAAAGCCCGACTAAGAACAAGAAGTCGACTAATCAATGTTAAATAAATAAATAAAAAAATTAATAAATTTCACAAGTACATAATGTCTCTATTTTCATGCACATTGATTCTTTGCAATGTTTTTGAGAATAAACAATAATATACTAGAAACTAAATAATGATATATTGACCGTATATGTTAAGGAATCATAACTGATGACGAATTTCAAGTGAAATATACTTTACTTCTTCGAATTTATATTTAAAATCATTTTATCCTGAATTTTCCTGGCATTTGATAATCTGGTAAACTATTTTTAGTATAAACTCTTAAAGCAAACTTTTGTAGAATTTTCATTCATTTATTTCCCTTCATTTGTTAATTTTTGGCTTTGTAAAGTCAACCAAGCGTAATAAATGCTAATTTTAAACTAGAAATCATCTTGATAAAGTTTTAGATATGCGAGAAGTTTAACTTTCGGTGAAGGTATTTGCTATAAAATTCAGAGAGTTGAAAGCGAAGAGTGTAAAATCTAATAAATGGAACTCGCAGCGTAAAATTACAAAAGCACTGAAGTGATTATTTCCTTTATTCACTAAACAGTTCTGAAATTAATTTATTATGCACTTATTAAAGGTAATTCAACTGTGAGGGAAACTTTTCAGTCTTTCGAAATTAACTTGTTACATTGTGCATTTAAATATGTACTATTTTAAACTTGGCTGGATAGCAAGAGATGTATTTATTCGCTTATTTGATTTTTATTATTTTTTTAAATAGTGCATTACATAAAAACAGTAATTTATCCTCGTAATGTGCTTATATTCATAATGTATGTCATTTTAGTATTGTCCTAATTAAAATTAATAAATACCTATAGGAAAAAAATTAAAGTAGTCACATTGTACAAATATTTAAAATTCAATTCCTCGGTTAAAATTTTTTTATTAGGGTCATTTTATTTTTAAAAAAAAAAATGTCTGAAAAAGGCTTAGGCCATAATAATTCTTTAAGGTAAAAGTACAGAAAAAAATGCACAAGAAAATTTTAAACTGTATTTTATAAATTTTTCTTCATTTTATCATTTAAAATCATTATTTTTCTTAATTTTTATTTTTTTATTAGCATTTTTTCTCATAAGTGGAACATTTTTCTTTTGTTTCCATTGAAAATTTAAATTATAAATTAGCGGCACTTTTTCATATTCGCACTTTTGATTAAAGGAATCAAGGTCTAAATGGTTATTAGTTTTATACCACCCAGACTTACTATCTTACCCACCTGTTTATCCTTCTAAAATTTAATCAACTTTTAATTTTTATTTGTTGCATTTTTAATTATATATTTTTAATACAGATATATTTCCGAAATTTTTGTAAAACAGTTTATATTAAAATTATTTCTACAAACATATAAGAAGTATTTAAAAATAAATAAGTATACCGATATCACTTTTTGATAGATAAAAATTAAATTTTATTTTGAATGCAGATCGAATGATTTTGAGTGTATTAAGAAGGAAGAATTCTGAAAAATAAGTCATTATCATTCATCAATTATCTGAGTTAAAATTTATTAAGATTAGGTGATTCTTTTACTTATATTTTAATGAAGTAATACTTAGTACTTTTGATAAAATTTTTTAAATGTAAAATTAACTACGTTTTATAAATTTGCAGCAGAAACATATACAAATATTTTAGACGCATACCGTCGCTTAAAAAAATAAAGCAGAAATAACCAATTTTTAAAGGTGAATTTACTTTATTAAAAGAAGCTGCATCTAAAATTTCCATAGGGGTTTGTCTACTTGTTTAAAATTGTATTACCCTATAACACCCCTTATACAAAAACTAATACCCCTCTGCAAAAATAATCATGATTTTATAATTTTAATATATGACGATTATATCTAGAGATACGTGAGATAGTAATTTTCAAATAAGGATATATTTCCAAATTTAAGTGCTTTATGGAAATCGGTTATATTACTTATTTTTTATATTTTTGTTACACTTTAAAATCATCAATAAAGTTAATATCTACAAATTGGAATCGATTTGATATGCCATAAACATCAATATATTGAGAGTCAAAATCCCTGGGGAAAGTGCAATTCTTCTCCGCAAAATAAGTAAATAAAAACTATTCAAGATCGGTGGAAATTGTTATTTAAATTGCACCCGAGAATAAATAGCCATTATATAGTAATCACCATAATGAGAAGTTTATATATGTGTATCAGCGAAAGAAATAAAAATGGCATATTTTTTATTGTTTAATAATAATTTTAGTATTAAAATTTATATCTGAAAGATAGAGAAAGAAAAATATTGATATTTATTTTATGCACTTTATTTCTCTATCAGTAACTGTTATCCCAATCATCATTGCTTTCGACTTTTAAGTAAGCAGGAAATTTTATGTCACTTTATATTACAATCCTATAAAAAGTAATTTATTTACTGAAAAAATTTAAATAAATTTTCTTCCATTCTTCACCTGCGACTTATTGTTCTTAGTTCTTATTTTGATTGAAAAATTGTGTTATATAAAGACACTACTCAGGATATATGCTTATTATAGACATAGAACGCAAATAACAGAATATCATTCTAAATACTTACTCATTTATTCTGTATAGCTTTAATTTCCAATATCGTTGCCGTTTTTTTCAGTTATAATTCATTACATATTTTATTGTTTCTGATATATATCGAAATTGGAAATGAGGTATAATTATGAGAAAAAATATTATAAATATAATTATGAAAATAATTTTTTCATTGGATGCCTGTTAAAAGTTTCTACTTTAATAATCGAAAATTTATAATTTAAATTTTTTATTTAAACAGGAGATAATAAATTCAATTAAATTGACATTCATCAACTCATATATTAAACAAAGTTATAAGAACCAACAAAAAAGAGCTAAAAATCATAATAATATATCAAAATGAAATTTATCAAAACAGCATAATTGTATTTAATATTTAGATACTATTGGGTTGTTCGAAAAGTAATTTCGTTTTTTTTTCTTTGTGGAAATGAAAGACAGTTTTCGTATAATAAACAAATACTTTATTAAATTATATATTGGCCGTTCTGGCCCACACCTTTTGCCATCTTCTGGTAGTAGCATAATTTCACGTTCATAAAATTTTTGGTCTTTGCTGCCAAAAAATTGATTGAGGTGGTTTTTGACCTCCTCATTTGAGGTGAAGGTTTTACCGTCTAAAAACTTTAGCGAACCAGTTCTGGCGTACTGTCAACACAGCTTCTCCATACACATAGGGTGCAAAAAAATACAATTAAATCCTCTGTCGGAAAAAAACGAAATTACTTTCTGAACAACCCAATAAATATATGTATAATTTCTACTTTCGGCCTTGAAAGTCAATAGTTTTTTTAAAAAACAAGTAAGATGGGTACATGAATGCGCTTAAACAGAATTATATGTTAAAACACGTTTGTTCGTATAAGTCAAATTGAGGTCAAATAAAAAAATTACAATTAAAAATGAATGATAAATATTTTTTGAAAAAGTCATAATGTCTTGTCTTTTATAAATATCAAATATTTAAAAAATGCTATAAATTTAAAATGTCTTTTATTGGTACTTTTGTGTAATCTCTTTTTTTTTCTTTTTGTTTATTTGTTAATTTCCTTGTTTGCATTTTTTTGTGCGATTTCTTTGTTCAGATTTATATGACAAATTAGGATTATTCAAATAATTGAGGTAAAATAAAAGATGAAAAATTGTGTTGTAGTAATTTTACTCATAATTTCTTATCTTCTTCGCATCAAAACTTCAGTAATAATATGCAAATGAATTTCATTCGAAATTTTCTGTAATTTTTTGTTATAAAATATTTTTGCTAATCAAGATATTTTTCTTTTTTATTTTATTTGTCATGCAGTTTATTCATTTCAACACATAAATTGAAATTTAGTGCTTAAAAATTTCATTTAATTCGCTCATGCTTTTTTTAAAATTCAAAATAAAAAATGCGCAGTTATATTCGTACAAAATTAATGATACTCTTAACTATTAATTAATACTTCGTGAATCGATAACATTATTCAAAATTCTTCGATTTCGCATGTAGGGAATAAATATAAGATAAACTTCGTACCCAATACAAATGTGTTATCTAATAATATTTTGATGTATGATTTTTTTAAATTAATTAATTAATTAAATTTCATTTATGAGTTATAAACGGTATTAAAATAATTACAATTACAGCAGATTAATTTTATGAATTTTGAGATTTTTGTAAGAAATATTGAGCATATAAACAAATATCAATAAAATGAAACAAACATAAATTTCTTGTTTTTTCATGTTACAAAATATTTTCATTGTACATTGCTTAGAAAGAAAATAGTTTGATCCGTATGTTTGTAAAATTAAATTGTTGTTGTCCTGCAAAATATTTGTTAGGAAATAAAATTATTTATTATAATTTATAATTATTAATATTACTAAGCAAATTGTGGTAAATATTTAAAATCATACACCTTAATAATCTTACAATTAATAATCTTACAATTACTTACGTAAATGGCTGTGTACGGCATTTAAACAGCGCAAATAATAAAAAAAAATCGAACAACAAAATATTTCACGTCACAATAAAAATTGTTTGAATTCCGTTGCAAAGATAACATTTTAAAATAAAAAGAGATATCTTTAAAAAATATATCAAAAAATAAGTTTAATGAATTGCAAAATTCTAAGAAACATTTTCACGGAAAATTGATTGGTATAATTAAGAAGACAATTTTTAAGTTTTAATGTGACGTAAAAATGAGTTTCGTACAATTATAATGTCATTAATTATCAAGGAAAAATACCAAAAATCTCATTTAATTTTAGTTAATTAAAATTTTAAAAAATCTCTCCGAAGTGCACGTTTTCTCTTAATAAATTATGCAAGTGTTATTTTGTAACGCTATGCCGAATAGTCTGCCTTGTAAAGAGCCAACATATAAACATATAATCTTATTTCATTATTTTATTATTGAGTACACTTATCTATATGGAAATTATTGAGTTTCTCCTTTCATTTACATGTTCATAAGCAAACCAAAAAATACTCTAAATAAAAAAACTCTAGTAAACTGGAATGAAATTCAATTCAAATTAATTATGCTTTCTTTAATATGTTTAATCATTCTGAATATAATTTTAGGAAACCAAATGTTTTTTTTTGTAAATTCTGATACAGAATCAATGCAATAATCATTCCTAAATACAGTTTCAAGATGATATACAAATGCAAAAAAATTACAATGTTAGCTAAAAAGTTTTAGCTATTCAATCAGTTAAAGCATCCCACATTATTTGCACGGTACCTATTTTTATGTATACTTTGTGTTTAATTTAAACCTTCTAAAAATCATGACACTAAAGGTAGTAAAAGCAAATTATAGTAAGTAGTAAAAAAAGTAGGTAAAGTAGCAAAAAGTAGCACTAAAAGTAGCAAACAGCAAATTAAAAAATTATAGATGTGTAATAACAGCTTTTCCCCAAAGATTAAAGTTTCTAAGCGTCGAGATATTTTAAGAATTGTTTTAAGGAACTTGCATGTTTCCGACATCTGTGACTGTTAGGCTTTTAGACATTTAGACTGATATCCCATTTTGCCTCATCTCCAAGAAAAAAAAATACACTTTTGAACTATCTATGTTTATTGATATTTTCTTTCTTTTTTTTCGTGATGAAATTTATTTATAGAATTAAATACAAAATTGTTGAAATGCATCAAATTTTGTATTATATCCTTGAAGGGGGAAAACTGCCTGTCAGTGTCTAGGAATCCGAAATTAATTCTTTTTAAAGGAAATGAAACATCCTAACATATTGAAGGTCTGTAAACAAATTAATAAAGCTGAAAGTAAATTTTTAATGCATCTATATATCTAGAAAATTAAAAAGAGCATAGATTTTTACTAATTATTCAACAAAATTATACTAACGTTTTCTTTTTCACTTTTTAAAAGATATTATATAACAAGGAATAGATGAGTTAATTTTCAAAACATGTAAGTTAAATAAAAATGAATAAATTTAAATTATTTATAATTGTTTTTCTGTTTCAAGAATAAAATATGTGGTGGAATATTTTCAATAATTTTGAAATTATTCAAAATGAATATTGCGTAGGATTAATTTCTACGTAATTTGAATATTCAATATGCCTTCTGGTAAAAGGCATGATGTGTATTTCTATTTACTGCTTTATTCATTAGTCTATTATAAAAATCATTTTTGAATAAAATTGTTTAAACATTTAAGTTACAAATGCACCATAAATTCTAGTAATCAATAAAACTGAGATATTTAAAAGTTCATTAGCATCATAAGTAGCTCGAAATTTTAGGAATATGAAAATCCAAAATAACAGAAATTATTTATTCACGTCGAAAATTTTTAATGAACTATTCAAAGTTGATATCTGTTTCTAAAGTATTCAGAATTCACCAAAAAATGAAAGTAAGAAAAAGTATTTGCTGCCTATTGGTGAAATAAAATCAATCGCACGGCTTCATTTATTTTGTTCATTAGCATAATGCTATTAAAAGTGCTAATTAAGTCAAAGAGTTTTAAGGAAGTTTTAAACTATTTAGCCAAAATGCTGGAGGTTTATTGGCTATCTTTATTCTATTGTGGAGAATAAATTTCGCCATTGAATATGCAGATGAATGAAAAGGCGCCGAAGGAAGTTTTCGTTTTCGTAAGATGAGAAAAATGCAGATTTGTTTTCAAATTAATATAAAATTTCTGAATTATTCTTTGGAATAAAACATCCAAGATAGCAGTATACGTAGCTGTAAGTAACTTTGGAATTTTCTATATAATTACAGATTATGACATTACATTTTGAAATTTAAATGAATTATGCTTTGCAATTTATTTTAAAATATATTTTATGCTATCAAATTCATCTCTTTTGAATCAAGATATTTAATTCGCTGCCTAGAGAGAAAATTTCCAAATTAAATATTGAAATATTCGTTGTTGAAAACTATTATTTATATTATTAAACTGAAACTCATAACGCGCTTGAGAAAGTTTTAATTTGTTTCAAGAAAGGATAATGCAAAACCTTCCGAATCTAAATATTACAAGTTCTAATAACAGTCGAATATTATTTTAACGAAATCTATTAAGAAAGCAACAATATTTCTGAATCTTACAAATAAAAAATTATTTACTAAAAACTGATATAATTCTATGATATGCTAGTTAAATAAATAAAATAATCAATAATCATTTGTATAACTTACCCAAAATAAGACAATAATTAAAAATTCTATATCGAAGCGCAGTAATTAAGTAGAAAATAATACAAAATGTTCTAAATCATTTGTAAAGAAAACATCTGTCTTCATATAATAATAATGAACAAAATATATTATTCCTTAAAACTTCTCATTACTTTTCGGATTTAATTGCGAAATACTTCCGCCCCCCCTCTCCAACAAATTTCTTAGTTTTCAGTACGTACCAATAATAACGAAGAACTCAAAGTTTTAATCGCGGAACATTAATTAAATCTCACATATTTGCCAACGTCAAAAACCAAAATTCTTGTCACGGCAGAATGACAATTTTCGAGACATATGTTTCCCCTTCCCTCTCTTCGCACTCTTTCTCCTTTTTACTAAAAGAATCATTCCCCCTAGCCTAAATAATTGATGGTGTTTGCCTCAAAGTAAGAATGTTTTTTTCTTCTTTCTTTTTAGTGTTCCTTTTTTTTATTATTCTTTCTTCTTAGCGAGGTTCGCTTAGGAGTCTTAAGATGAATTGATAGCCGTTACTGTCCGATGCTGAACGCCATGTGTGCAAGTTGTAGATAACAAGCACTTGCTTGCGGCCACATTAAAGTAGTTCCAACCCTCCTCTCCACCCCACAAGCACTGAAATTTAGTATATTGATTGCGGCGTACAATTTGCTGTAGAAAAATTGCGAGCTTTGGATTCAACGACTGTGAATACCTTCCGAGAGGACAAATGGAAGGAAGATTGGTATGTTTCGAATGTTAATTAAATTTCGATTCCAAGGATTTAAAAGATTTGGGGTTCTAATATTTTAATTGCACTTCCATCTGCGAAAAGGTTTTGTTTAGGAGGGATTTTAATTGTTTTCCCACTTTCGGAGAAAAGACGTAAATTGCCTTAAAGATATTAAATTGCTTAGAATAGTAGAAAATGGAAATGTTAGATTGTTTTCTTTGGAAAGTTAGTAAGTTAGTATCAACTAATATTATATATATATATATATATATATATATATGCTAGTCGGGGAAGGAATAGAAATTTAGATATTGCAGATTGATAGATATTTTAAGGGGATATAGTTGCCGAAATCTTTTGAAATTAGTTTCGATTGTATTTTAATCAGAAAAAATTTATAAAAGAAAAAAATATATTAAAATATTAATTTATTTATTATATGAAATAATACTTAGTTAAGATGTTATTGCTATAGATTAAAATACTTTTGAAATGTACACCCAACCACACACCCATACACACAGAGAGAGAGAGAGAGAGAGAATTATTTGAAATATTTCAAATAAGATTTCTGAAAACAACAAATTAAAACAGCACATTTTATTAAGAAGTTTCAGTTTCACACAAAAACTTTGTGTGGGTTTCCATAAAGCGACATGCCTTTTGAAATAAATACGAAAATATTACAAAATCAAGAAGTCAAAGATGTGTTTTTGAATAAATCCTTCTTTTATAAATTACTCAACACAAATAGATAAAAGGAAGCAATTATTAGTTTTCATTTTACAAAAATAACGTGTGTGAAACTCAAGGTTGAATTCAAATAATCTTTCTCACCTGCTGTATTAGTTATCTTCTATTAGATTTAACTCACATTGCTGATCTGCAGATTTTAATTTGTATCAAGAGTGACAGATACTGTTTGCTGTCGAAGATTAATCTCATTTTAGTGATAAAAGAAACCATTCAAGCTGTTACTCAGATTTCTGTTTCTTCACTTTCTTCATCACTATCTTATCCCCATTCAGATCATGAGTCTTATGTTTCCTTAGTCAAGTCTGTACACTTATTAATAGATAAATATATCTAAACATACAAATAAACCGTCCCATACTGATATAATTAATAATTACGAATGTAATTAACTAAGATTTTCTTTAAGTATTATATTACTCAATCATCAAAGTTCCACATTTTTTTAGTTCTTTTCCACCCCTCGACAATAGCCAATTATTTACTTAACAAATTAGATAAAAAATATCTTCATCTTATCCATAAATAATTAAATTGTTCAGATAAGTATTATTTAAACCTGAATAGATACCCATTTCGGAATTTCTAAATAACCTTTAAAGGTTGAAATGTCGAATGTTATTTTTATATAATCCCCATTTAGGTTGATGGTGTTTGCCAGCCTTTGCAGTGTTTAAAATTATCTCATTAACAATTATTTTATACAGATTATAAGCTCAGTACATACGTTGCCCATAATTCTACTGGTAATTACATCAAAATTTGACGGAAATTTAATTAAGCTCAGATACTTAAAGCTGTTTACAGAGTAAACTCATTAGCATCTCTTGAAAGAAAGAGTAGATGAGCAAAATAGCATAGGTGACAAACACGTCTTTTGAAATGTCATAGATAATATATTCTCGTATACTTAATATACACATTATTAAAAAACTTTTTTTTTTACAAAAACAAAATCAAATCAGACGCTGAGAAGTTTTCTGAAATTCGATGCTAATAAATCTGCAGATTTAGAAACTGATATCATAGTAGAATGTTAAGATCTAAAATATTAAATACAATGTTTTTTGTTTAAATTCAAAAGAAAACATTTATTGGAGAATATGGAAATATTATAAATACGGTAAACAATTATTGGAAATACGGTAAGCTGATCAATATATTAGGATACTGAAATTTGACATCATGATGAAAAATATCATTCATTTTCGCGATGAATTTTACATAAATAATTGCTTATTTTACTTTGAATATATTATGTGCAAACCAGTATTTTTTTTAAATATATTTACACATCCAAGGTAAAATCTTTTTATTCAACAATCTCTTCAGATTTATCGTTATTTCCCATTTTATGGGCAAGCAGAATTTAATTTAGCTTATTTATTAATAATCATCCATTTTCGAGATGAATATATAAATAATGTCTCATTTTACAATTGAATATATTTTATAAATTATCTATAATACAGTAATTTTTTAAGTAACTTTAAAACCCAGTATAAAAGCTTTTTATTCAACAACCTCTTCAAATTTATCATTATTTCCCATTATATTATCAAGCCGAATTTAATTTAGCTTTTCTATTAATAACTCTTAATTTCAGTACTAAGATCAGAAAAAGTAGAAATTATTTCGAATTGAGTATGAAATAATAAGAAATAAGATTTTAATATTTTTTTATTAAATACAAACATTAGAAAAACAAACGTTAGGTCGAAAAAAGTTGTTCGGCACCTAACGAAAAGCAATTATAGTAACTGAGCTGTGACACTTTGATGGAGGCAGGGCGAAGCATTTCAAACTGGGCGAGAGTGTCCTATGTAGAGTCTTTTAGTAAATTACTCAAGACTTCCAAAATATATCGATAACGTTGGATTAAGCAAAAAATCAGTAATGGAGTAGGTAGGTCTTATACCTGACTTACTTCCAGATCAAGAAGTGTTGTGAGATGCATTGCATTTTACTGCTAGTCTTCCTAGTGTGTAATTGAATAATTTGCTTTGACTTTTATTTTGTTTCGGTATTTTACTTCTAATACTACTTCTTTTTATTGGGCTAGATTTGTTGTGAAATTCTCCTAATTTTTTGGGAGTACTCCAGATTAAATATATAATACATTTATTTGAGTGCATGTAATTTGATACTTTTTTCAGAAACGCTACTAAAGTAGAATATACATTAACCCGTAACTGGAGAAAAGAATTTCCTTACGAGTCAGAGACATAGAGTCAAAATGACTCAGCGGTTATTTTTCTTTTTTATCTTTTGTAAACAACATTGGAATTTATTTTGACAGCACAATACATTCTGGAAACCATGTATCCCCTAAAATATTAAAAATGTTAAATGTTATAATATTAAAGGTTGGAAAGATGTTATAAGAAAAATCTAAGCAATCTTTTAATGAGTATTTATTTCATTTAGATATCACGGAAAAACACTAATGTTAATAAACTGTTAGTATTTAACAAACAAAAATGAAGAATACAATATTTTTAAATATTATTTTAGGAATATTTCTTTATTCATTTTCTGTTATTCAAATTAAAAGCAGAGTCAGAGATATGGAGTCCATGGAGTCAATGACTACTTAAATAACAACAAAAACTTTGTTATATGCACGTGTTCATATCTAGACTTTTGCCAACATACAGCTGAAAGAAAAACTTGAAAGAACTAAAAAGATTATTGTATCCAAGGACAAAATGCCACGTGTTAATGAGAGCTAATAAACAATGCAGAGTCATTTTGACTCCAGTCTCCAGTTACGGGGTAACAATAAGGTAACCAAGAGTTCAGGGTTAAAAATGCTACAAGAGTTATAACACTGTGAACCAACTTCAGAGAACATATTTAAAGACAAGAATGGAATTTTGATTTGCAAGAATGGAATTTTAGAAATAATTTTTCTTACTTCCTGATATGCTATAGTATTTTAATTTTATACATTTATCTGTTCTTGGTGAAAATAGAATATTTTACTGTATTCATATATTAGTCATTTTTTAATAGACTGATTTATTGGATACAAATTTTGGGAAAGTAGTTCCAACCAACAATAAATAACAGATATAATTTTTAAATTCTATAACATTAATAATAATGAATTATTAATTAAAAACTGAAAAGCAATAAATAATTAAAGTAAAAGACATTTATATTTCCTAACATACTAATGAAAGTGTATTTCTAAACACAGCTTAAATTTTTACAGAATTCATTAATTATAAATTGGAATAGTTCAGTACTTAACAGTAACAAAAAACAATAGGTGGAATTTGTTCAAATCTATAAAATGTTATACGCATTCGAATTGGAAATTCATATAGTTGAATATAGTTGAGTAATTGAAAATCTTGCTGAAAGTACTTTTATGTAATCGAAAATCTTGCTGAAAGTAAGAACTCATAGTCAAAATCAAAAAGATGAAAAAGACTCGTTTATCTGCCTTTCCTGTTTCGCAAATAAATTATGAAAACCAGATTAGTTTTGTTCCATTGAATAAAATTAAAATGTTATCTTCAAACATTTCTTCAATGAAAATTATTTGCTCTTAAAGATACACATTTCAACAGATCACCAATATCGCTAAAAAGAAAATGAATTAAATCATAAGAATGATTCGAAAATGAGAAATAATACATTTAGAGCGATCAATAGTAAACACAAAAATAAAAAATCTTAATAAATTTTGAGAATTGCATCGAAAACTGTAAGTTAATTTTGCAACTTAATAGTAGCATTTAAATTCTAGAATATACATTTGGATTCCTAAATTTTGAGCTTCCTCTAATGAACCTTTAAATATCGAATTCTTTCCTAAAACCTGGGATTTTAACAGTTTATATCAAATAAAATTTCTGTTATTAACAAAACTTTATTCAATACTATGATATAAGTAGTGGGTGTGTTTAAATAAATATTTAGTTGCAATAATAAATGTACTGAATCCGAACATTCTACAAGTGAACTTTAATTTAATTTCGTCTAAATATCCGAAATTAATCAGTGCACGTGGATTATTAGTTTTGATACAGTTTGAATTAAAGAGAATGCTGACGATGAAGAGGAATTAATTGAGAAACTGTCTAGATATTTTTGACAAGGTTTTAAAAGTTTTTTGGCAAAATTCTTCACATTCAGAATAAAGAAAATAAACGTTGTTTTGAAACTGTTTTAGTCAAATGAAATAGGTTCAAAATCATTGGTGCTACTTTCTACAAAAGTAAACATTCAATTTCGTTTCTCAGATATATATTTTTAATATATGTTGTTGTTGTTTAAGAAATTTGTAAGAGAATTGTGCACTTTAAATTCGCCTTTATATAGTTTTTGAAAGAAATTTCTTTGATAATTTCCTTTTTTCCAAGAACTTAATTTTTAGTCTAGTTTCGTTACAGTTTAAAAGGAAAGAATGTGGGGATGAAAAGTTAGATAAGAAATACTTTTTATAAACATTGATCAACATTACTTTCATTTAGCATGGATTTCTTCTTTAAAATTATTGAATATACTTTCTTTAAACAAATTTTGATAGATGTTTCGAATGAGGGAATACCTATTTAATATTGTGTAACTTTCTACAAAACTTTTATTTGGCGTCTGCATATTTTCAAGTCTTTAATGAAAAAATTATCAGTGTAAGTTAATTCAGAGTGAAGTATGTTTAAAGTACTGGAAGGCTCTGTTCCAAGGCATCTGTCTTATTTATGTACTCCACCAACCCCCTGACGTGGGTTAAGCCCGAATTGACTTGCTAAGATACCAGGAGGTTTGCCAAACATATGGCTTTGACACCACCCTTGGGTTAATTTCCTACTAATGGTGATAGATGCTATGATTCCCTCCTGTAGTCTGCCAGCCCTATTCCGAACGCAGTCTTAAGGGCAGCCATAGAGCTTTTTTATGGCCTTTCACGCAGGAGGGGCAGAGTAAATATTGATTGTAGTACTATTTTTTTGTTTCCTTTGAAATAAATACATCTTATAATATCTCACTGTTGAAAATCATTAGACAAAATGTCAATAAAATATGTGTGCTATTCAAAAATTAATTCTAGTCTATAAGTATATAATTTAGAAGGATTTTGTTCACAGTATTAGAAAGTAGTATTAAATATGCATCATTTTATCATTAAATGAAATGTACTTTAAAATTTCTTTATTCATGAACATCTTACCAGATCATTGATTAGTTCGTACTTTTTTTAAAAATTAATCAGAAATGAAACTTCTATGTCACATTCCATAGATTGGATGTTAATTCCTTATTAGGTTATATCAATAGAGTTATCTAAAAAGAAAGTACAAAAAGTAATTCTTCGTGTAGAGAAAAATTGAAAGATTTAAGTAATATTTTAATTTAAATTTTAATAATTAAATTTTTTAGACAAAATTTAACTAAGATACGTTACATTTCCGCATCATTTTTTATCACATCTTTTTTCAAATTTTAAATATTTTAATTTAATCAAGAATATTATCCACGTTTTAAGTTTAGTGCAGCGTTTTCAGTAATCTATTATTTGACATTCTTATTTGTTTTTGAATGAATCACATGATTAGTAGCTACATTATTTTTTTCCTTTATTCTGAATTTACTTGAGAATCAATTCAAAACTATGTCCTGGTGCAATATCCTAAAATTCTTTCCTCATTTTGCTACTTTAAAAGATTTAAATTAAAATCAGTTAAAAGATAATAGAAATGCGATATTAGAAAATGCAATTTTATATAAATGCGATTATTAGAAGCAAATTTTTTGCGGTTCTTTCAGAAATCGACACAGTTTTGTATTTAACTTCACTTTGAAGTTGGGAAATTCCTAGTTCCATACTCATTAAATGGGTTTTGTGTGATGTAAAAATTGAAAAAGATAAATATTTTCTCCAAATATGGAGATTCCCTAGAATTCCATTTCGCCTCTTCTCATTCACGAAATAGGAATTTGCATCATGTTACATAGCATAAATTGAAGTAGGCGTGCAAGAAGGATACAAATGCCTACTCGTAGCAAGTTCCAACATAAAATCCAAGAATTATGTTTATTGAATAAATATTTCTCCTCGGAAAAAAGTGCTTATTCCAACTTTTTCATTGGAATATTTCTCTTTTCCCTTATTTTCGAATGATGGTGGTGTTCAATTAATTCGTTTAATGCTTTTTTTAAATGCTAGATAAATTTATATGTATACAGGAATTGCTAATTTAAGATATAGGATTATCATGTTCATATGTAGATGGATGTATATAGATTATCAATAGATAGAATTTTTTTCTTTTGACAATTGAACTAATTATTTTTCCTCTCAATAAATAACGAACTTTAATGCCTTGAAATTATGGGATCATGGGAAGTAAATGATGCGCCTTTTTCTTTTGTTTTACATTTATGTTTACTTGGAGAATGTCTATTTTTGATTGGAGATGCCTGCAAGGCAAATTTAGGTTTCAGTACCTCTTTAGTAATTGATTTTAAGGAATAAAGATAAAAGAAAAAAAATGTCCATTTATTTTTAAGCAAATCTTATTTCAAAATTGCTTTATTTTGTTTACCCTCATGTAAATGAAATCCCGTTGCTGTTTCATTCCCTTATTTATAAATGATTTCATTGTGATCAAAATCAGAATATAATAATAATGGTGTTAAAATTTTTAGCTTATTTTAAAATTTAATAAGGAAAAAGTTTCTTTTCTATTGCTTGCCAGATATTTTGTACTTGAGCATTAGCGTATTCTAAAATAGATTCTTTATTTAGATACTTCTTATATTTTATTGATTTGTAATTTTCTACGTTGTTTCTTTAGTTTATTTTCAGCTTTCATTTATCTGTGTGTTCAATTTTGAAATCTATTTTTTAAACTATCTTTGCAATGATCCTGGAATGTCCAATATTTAGGATCAAAATATTTTGTATGCTAAACGCATGCATTTACATATTTTTCAGACTGAGAGCTTAAATTCAATATATTCTGTCTTGTTTTATTCTCAATAATTAGTTTTTACTTTTGAATTTTTTTTTATTTAACATGGCAATTTTCTCGTTTTCAAATATGGAATTTTCTAATACATCATTTTTTATCCCATACCTGATGTTTTAGAATTCTGATATTTTATTTAATTCATGCATTCTCAATGAAAATACTTTATTTGAATGTTTTCAGAAATTATTATAACAATTAATCAACTAATTTCGATTAAATTTTGAATTCTATATTAGGGGCGCCGCTGATAATGAATTTGAGAAAAAAAATGATTATAAAATCCCTTGACAGTTATAATGAATTACAAATTATATTGAAATCCATAATCTAGAAAATGATAAAATAATGATGACAGTTTAATTTTAAATACACTCTTTTATAGAAGAATAAGAAAAAATATTTCATCAAAATCTCCGAAATCAAAGTAAAACCATGTACCGTCGAAAACAATACGGTAAAGAAACTCAAATGTAAGGGATAACGGAAGAAAAAATGTTCCCGATCATTAAAACAATTTTTTTTATCATCATATCATGCATAATTTTTTTATTGACCCCTTGTTATTTTCGGGGGAGTGATTAGTTCCTACTTTGTAGCGTACTATTAAAATTGCAATTTTATAAACCTCTTTTAGTGATAATTTTATTGTATTTTTATTGTACTTTTTCTACTAATCTCTATTATGAGTTGTCTGCAACAGATTTAAAGTCACTCAATGTATTTAACTGAACAATCTCCATTTTAATTTAAACGAATCAGCATGAAGAATATCTGATCATGTTCTAAAAGCGAGAACCATTTCCTTTCAACGAATACACCACCCCTTCTCCATCCTCTATCAACCCACGGGGAAAAGAAGTTGCAATTTAGAGGACGGACGATAGAGTACGAAGAATATCCGTTCCCCGTGATTTATCGGGCGTCTTGTCACGTGAGGGGGATCACGAGGCGTTTTACTCCCATCCTTATTAGGCGCATTTTGGCCGTCCCTCTGACTCGCGGAATTTATAATGCAGGTGGCTAAAGTAGCTTCTTCAAGAGAATGAAACTTTTCTTCGCTCTGGAGCGTAATCGAGCGTTATTACGGAAGCCTTTTGATGGATATCTGAAGAATTGGACGAGAAAGTCTTCCTGGTATTTCTGTTCATGGATCCGTTTCATGCCGGAATGGATGGAGGTAGGAGCATTCCGGTTTTGATGAATCCAAGAGACTCGTTAAGGTGTTAGAAGGCGAATCCCCGGATTAATTTCCCACCGAGGTTTTCGAGAAAGAAATGGTGGAAGTTTTCGAAAGGTCTCTTCCAGGTATTTTTACGTGATTTTGGGAGAGGAACCCATCCACACTAGCCGAAACTTTTGTTTTTAATTACTGCAGAGAAATGAGAAACACGAAATGCATCCGTTCGGTGAAGACCAACTTATTTTTGGAATACAAGCATACATTCGAAATTTCATGTTGAGAAATGAGAATTCTCTAAATTAGCATCTCCGATAGGTTGACTTAAAATGAGATACAGAGGTAGTCGTCTCAGATTCAAAAAATATTGATTCTTGTTCTAAAGGAACATAGTTTATTATAAGAATGCAGTCTATTTCTGGTGCAAAATTATGCGTTTGAAATTTGAAATATTTTTTATTGATTTCCAAATATTTTTAGTACGCTGATCATAAGTTTAATTTAGTTATATTAACATCCCGTTTTAAAGCAACACTAGGGCTATTTTGGGACGGACCTCGTAATTTTGAACCGCGGTCAGATGACGAGGACGACACCTGAGCTGGCAGACATCTCTCCACACCACACCAGCGGGAGGACGTTTGGTCATGACGGATTTAACGTGCAACAGACCCCCTTACTCGACGGTTCTTCGGTGGAAGCGGGTCTCGAACTTGAAACCCTCCGGTTCCGAAGCCGAGACCTTGCCACCAGGCCACCGCTGTCCCACGCTGATCATAAATGAAATACTGAAAATGCTTTATAGCGAATATTATATACAGTATACTCTCGAATATCCAGTTCGCGACAATCCGGCTTCCGTACTATCCGGCCTAGTTTTCTTTTATTGTAATTAAATGCGGAAGATAGCTGATTAAGCGACGCCTTCTGATATCATCTGTTTGCGTAAGTGGAGGGATATTGTGTCTCGGAAGGGAACTAAATTGCTGAAGCAGTCATCTATTAAGGACATTTTCAAAAAATAAAAACAGCAAGTTTTAACACTTGTCTTAGGTTTACCTGTTGAAATCTGTGTAATTATCTATCAGTGAAAAATAAAAACAATTTGAGTCAATTTTCTTAAGAATTAGGCCTAATATTTACGTTAATGTTTTGTTTATGTTTCTTCACTTAAGTTAAGCATTACTGAACTTATATTAAAACGTGAACAGTTTTTATCCCTGAAAATTTCTCTATTTCCTTCTTCTCTAGTAAATTCTTGAAACGTGCATTGCAGTATTTAAAAATATATAAACTACCAGTACAGAGCCTTTTATTTTAACTCGACTCGTTCCGCAAAGCTTCTATGATTCACAGCGCCGCGGTCGCGATCACATTCTACGTGGCATGAGACAAATGGGAGGTTTAATGGGAAAAACTTGTTATTTTTCTGAGTTTTGGTGTAAAAACTGTCTTCCAGTATTGGTGGGCAAAGAAATGAGTTCATAGAACTCCGACCTATCCGGCTTTTTTGTTATCCGGCCTGCCCTTACGCCTATTAGGCCGGATACTAAGGAGTGCCCTGTATTTAAAAAAAGTTAACATTTATTCTATAATTAGAATCTCATAATTATATATTAATTGAAACATATTTAATTATTATATTTTATAATTAGAAAATACCCATATAAAACATTAATTTGGATATAAAAGTAGAGTGGTTAAAATAAGATGGTAGAAAAGGAATAGATGAAAGTTCATTGTTTTTGCCGATTTGTAATTATAACATAATTTCGTAGAATTAGTAAGATCGATTACTAATAATCGATAGTTAATCGTTTATAATAAGATCGATTAAAAGATATTTTAATCATGAACAATAAAGCATTTCAAAAATGGTGATTAGAGATAGTAATGAATATTATTTTAAAATAGCTCTCATAAACAATACACCAGATAATCCAATACAACACCATTTAACTAATCATTTAATTTTGTTATTAAACTTGCCTATTTAATAATATGTCACTGTATAGCATTTATTTTATGCTTATAGAATGGAATGAAAGTAATTGAAGCAATCTAGTGAATATAATGCAACCTGGAAATAATGCATTCCACTAATAATGAGCAATTTAATGCAAATTCATGAAATGAATTTTCGAGCATACTGCATATCAGCTGATTTACCAGAGGGAAACATGATTTGTAAATAAATATAAAGACGGGTAGTTCAATGGTAATGGGTTTAAAATATTTACACCATTGTCACAATGAGACCAAACACTATAAAACCTTTGTAAAAAATACATAAATAACAGAAATGGAAGCATTTACGTATTTTTCCAAGATAGGAAATTATGAAAAAAATTCTAAATTTCAGATCATTTTTAATATAAAATATCATCGACATTATAAAAAAATGTCAAATATGTAATGAAAAAATTTCTTGATTTTTGCCGCTTGTGTTTATGATACGAGGCATTCTGACAAAGCAGAGACTTTAAGTCTTATAAAATGGAGTAATAGGAAAAGTACCTAAATAATCCATTTGTTTATAAATGTGTTAATTGATATGAGTAATATAACTATATTAATTAATGATTTTCTAATGCAAATGGCATTTCCGAAATAAAAATAAAAGTCTTGAAAAAAAAGTAATTTTTTTATATGAAATTAAATGAACAAAAATAATGCTTTAAGAAAAATGTCTTAAAATTATGTCAGTTATATTTAATTATGTCTATTAAAATTGCAATTCTTACAAAATACAAGTTTTTTGCTTGTCATTTTATTTCTATGTTGTGATATTTTAATATTTTATAGTAGCAAAAATAAAATAATCGCGATATCAAGATTTTTATGTATATTAATATTTTAAATATCCCAGATTTCAAAGCAATTGTTTTGGAACTGGAATTGTTACAAAACAATTGTATTGTTACAAACCTGCAATGCAGCTTCCCAGCATAGTTTGTTCCATCATCAGAAAGATTGTTTTAAAGTCATCGGTATTGGACGGAGTCCGGGTGTCGAGTTGGAGGTACCAGAGCTTGGCGACAAACTTGGCGACCATTTGGTGACTTGGTGACAAAATTGGCGACTTTGCCGCCAAAATAGATTATACCCGAAATATCGAGAATTTTCCCGATCCGTCCAGTAGGAACCGAGATACGCTTTGAACGTTCCTGATTGGTTGAGAGGCTTCTAGCCCCGTCTCCTGAAACTTATAAAAGGATCTGCAGCTGCCGGACAGAGGAGTCAAAGTTGTCGGGAAGAGTAGTGGGAATCGGCGTAGTAGTCGTAGTCGGAATCGACGGAGCGGAGTAGTTGGAATCGACGGTGAAGAACTGATCTTCCAGGGATTAGCAGAGCAGCGACGGAGTCAAGCTAGTGCTGAACTAAGCTGTGCGCTACTGTCTGCAGTAGATTCTTGTTGTATGCTGCACGTCTTGGCTGAAGATAATTGTCTTCTATGCTGTATATAGTTGTCGTTTTTGTGCTGTCCTGTGTGTCTTCGTGTAAATAAACGTCGTTGTTTATTTTTCTACTGCCGCCTGCTGATTGAGCGTTCTCCACACCATATAACTTCCACTATCCAAACGAACCCGGTAAAATTCGTAACAGTATGTATGCGCATCACTCAAAGATGCTGAATTCGCAACGAACTAGATCAATAAAAATTAGCCAATGCACTGAAATTTGCAAACCTGTATTGAATATTGATTTCAATTCATCATCGAAACGAAATTTTATAGCGAATCACATTTTCGCTTTTTCTTAACTGTGCTAATGGCTAATAAAATCGAAAGAAAATTTTTTAGCTTTATTGGAAAGATACGTTCGATGAACAGAAAAGAAAATAATTCTTTTATAATTATTTATTACTTTGTATAAAATTTATTTTCTTATTTCGATTTTTGTTTGATAAAATGTAGTTTACGTGTTAAAAAGTATCAAAATGATTTTTGCGAATGCAAATTAAAAAGTTCCTCTATGCATCGCCTTTTAGAAAATGATTAAAAAGCTTTAATTGTATTTTTGTTTTAGTTTATTACAAGCCGAAAACGGCGACAAACTGGTTTGCTAAAAATATTGGCTCATATAATTTTAATTTAACCTCGCATATGCCTCTTGATATTCGTGATAAGTGCAAACACACATACACACACACACGTAGACACAGGATCCGACTTTGCCTAATTGGGGCTCGGGGCAAAAACTTCTCCCCCCTCTGAATCACTACTTCAGTAATAAAGAACCGTACTTTATGGTGGTATTTAATTTTTTTCACCTCATTATAGATATATAACAAGAAAATTGACTATAATCTAAAATAGCTATAAAGCCCCTCCAATCGTCAGATGAAATATCGTTCTGTCCATTTTATTGATTTTTTGACAAATTTATGTCCATCATTAAAAGGATATAGCGCATCGAAAAAGCCAAAATTTAACAAAAAGGCTGTTTAAATTTATAATTAGAAAATGTAAAGACTTTTTTTTATCAATTTGAATTAATTTAGCAATTGAATTAATTTCAATCTTTAGTAAATTTTTATAAAGAGCTTTTTAGCTACATTTATAGTGGAAGGAGTTTGCTCTTGATAATCTGCCAAATAACTCAAAGATTTTAGAACCAAAGCATAGTTTTGACGCAATGCTTTAGTAGCATTTGCATCAACACACCATCGTGTACATGAACGATTTTTTTAAAAGTCAGTTTTTGTTTACTTTCTTTAAAATTTTCACTCATAATTTGCCATCGGTATGTTGAAACAGAAAAAAAAATCAGTACGGGATTTTGCAGCATTTATTCCAACCGAATTCAAAGAATCAGCAGAATATGGTACGTAATCTGCAGTAGGATTAATGTTTTTAATTCTTGCTAGAACACCTGAATATTTCCACACCAAGTTAGAGGCATTATCGTAACTTTGTCCCTTGCAATTTTGTATATCAAGATCTAAATCTTTTAAAACTTGTAGTATAATATTGGTAAAATTTTCTGCATTGTAACCGAAACATTTGTATAAATTTTATGAACCTTTCAATAGGTTAATGATCAAGACCAAAATACCTCAAAATTAAAGTTAACTGATCCATATGTGTAACATGTGGCGTAGAATCGACTATAATTGAAAAAATACTTGGCATCTATCACTTCTTAAATTACGGTAATCAAGACTTTTTCACCCATTCATTCAACAAATTTACTTAGAATTGTAGACGATAAATAATTCACATTGCCAATGCCTTTATTGCCAACTTTTTCACACACACACACACATAGACGACAAACACATTCACTAACGTCAAATGTGATAAGCTAATCTGTCCCTTTTACACTTGATTCTCACTTATAAAATCAAGTCACATGACATTGCATTTGCACGAAATTCCCTATTAATACAAGGTATTGTACTATATCATAAGGATGTTACCCGATAAGATGTTGTATATCTCCACGATGTTATTCTCTAGTCTGAATGACGAACGATATTGTGAATAAATTATGAAAATATTGCTGGGTATTACAAGTTAAAAGAAAAGTAAATGTCCAGAACCTGATTCCAAAATTTAAAATTTTGGGGTGCTACCTATATGCATTATTTAAGAAAGTTAGAATGTTAACTGGGCAGATGCATGTATACTAAGAAAATTAAAAACTGTCAATAATTTTCTTGTAGAATATCGGAAATAACATTTAATGCCTTAAAGAGATTTATTAATACATTCCAAAAAATTACGAAAATAAAATTTAAAAAAATGGCATTCATTACTAAATCCAAATGGCATTCATTACTAAAGATTTTTTTTAATGAGCCATGATGTCTTCATAATTCAGTTTTCAAAGGGAAGAGAATCATGCAAAACAAATCTTTTCAAATTTCGTTGCATAAAAGGAAATTATTGTGTCAATCTCTATATAAAAATATTTCAAAAACTGTGCAAAAAGTAAATTGGTTTCATTAAAAAGATATTTTTTAAATTTATAAAAATGCACAAAAATCCTTTTTTAAGTGGTAATATTTAAAGATGTCATTATGGGGAAAAGTCAATATTTTGCTTAACTTTTTGATTAGATTAACATTATTTAAGGTACACTTTCTCCCATTTCAGAGTATATTTGGGCCTAATTTTGGAGTTCTTGTCTTTAACGGTCGACCCAGTAGAGGGTCGCCAGATGCAAATACATGTATTTCGCTTTTATTATTAGAATATTTACAGAGATTATTACCGTCACCTGAGGAAGGAATATTACTCTGTCTAAAAATTGTTCTTTCTAGTACTTAATTTACAAAGCTTCCCTCTATTGTGTCAATTAATATATTTAAACTCTCAAGCATAAATAAGGACAACTTGAGAAATTGGTTTTAGAATTTTGTTATGATAAATTGATTTTGTAAATAACAAAAACCTCAATAATTTTCTAATAAGTCTAATTAGTTTATGAAAATAGAGGGGATAAAAGTATTTACTAGTCGTGATTTCCAGCAAATGGGAAAGTTACGGATATTTTTACCCTTAATAATTAAAAGTAAAAACATCCTAGACAGCTCACTGTCACATGTCAGTTTTGAAGAATTTTTTTAAAAATCTTACAGGAGTTTATTTAGTCAGTCACAAATGAATAAATTTTACTAAGAATTAAAAATAAATGCTTAGTTGAATTAAATTTTAAATTTCAGCTTTCATTTACTGAGGAAATCATCAAAAGAGCTATGTTTTAAGAACATTCAAACCGACATAAATAAATTATATTATTAAAAAAATTATTAACATTTTATTAAATTAGAAAATTATTTATTAAAAATAAAATTAATAAAAATGATTTTATAATTTTTTGAGGAAGAAATATTCAATAATCAATGCAGATAAAATGAAGATATAATTTGTGTCGAGTCATTAATGAATAGATTTCGTATTTGAAAAATTTATTACCGAATCAATGGTATTTTTGGAATATAAGAAATTAAAATTTATACAGAGTATTTGAATTAACAAAAGAATATTACCTTATTATTATATACATTTTAAAGATAGAATCCTTTGCCTATTTCATTATTATATATGTTAATTTAATATGACAAAACAGTGCAGGGAATATAATTATGTTTGAATATCTGATATTTAAAGACAAATTCAAAGTAAACATGAAAAGCTTCAAAACCAAGGACTTCGTCTCTAATGAACAATAAATTATTATAATCAGAACATTAAATTAAACGATCTTGCTTTTTCTTGTTTATTCTTCTCAACAAACCATTAGCATCGACGAAGTGTAACTGTGTCAAGAAAATCTCTTTTTATTCCATTAACTTCCTGAAGCGCTTTAAAACTTCTCCAATAAATCTTAACTAAAGAAACTCCTATTCCATTTGCATACAAATACTGTATTAAGGTTAATATATTCGAGATCAAAATGTTGCGGAGTTTTCTTCTGCAACTTTTAAGGTTACCTTTTGAGCGAGCAGAAAAATGCAGCTTAAACACTCTGGTACACAACCAGCAGATGGAGCCGATGGCCACAGAGAGGCAGCTAATCGTAATTATCATTCGGTCGAGAAGGGGCATGGATATAAAAATAGAGCTCTCCCAGCGTGAAATCTCACGCAATCAATAGCAGATGACATGAGGTTTGAAAAATTAAGCAATTAATTCCAATTTTTGAAGTGACGCCTGTCGTTTGCAGTTGTTTCCAGTTGTTAATCTTTCTGTCCCCCACGATATTATGGCCATCCATATGGCAGCATTTCAGAAGGCGTTAAGCGGGTTTTGAAAGAAGGGAATAAAAATGTTTTTATTGCCAAATCGCAGGAAGGAAAGACTTCTTCCAAAGCTGAAACTAATATCTGGGACTATTTATCTAGCCTCGGGAATGCGTAAAGTGATTTTCCAAGAATATAGCATTCTGGAGGAAATGAAATGCTTTAATTCAAGATTCGTTTATTTAACTTGGGAAAGATAATGGAGGAAAATGATTACATTTTATATGTGCATTCGAATCCAAATATCGCTAAATTGATTATTCTTTCTCACATTTTGGAGATTTTAATGTCAGGCGAATATGTTTATGCTTCTCGAGTAGAATGATTCATGGAGGAGACTCGTTTCTATGAAACATGATTGGATTCAACTTTTTCTTGTTAATGCCATTTTGAAGTTCACTGTTTTTATTCTAGTGCATTGTCAGATCAAAGTTACAAGGCATCAATATGTTTTCGGCTACTGACATAAGAGAACAATTTGTATGAATACGGATTTTGTCTATCTCCCGGAATACTGCAGCATTCAAAGGGCACTTTGAAATATCATTGTAAATAATTTTATATTAATCGTTAAAAAGTATTATTATTTTTACTTAATTTGTGTCTAAAGACCAATAACTAGTAAGATACGATATTCGGCATCTAGATAACTGGTAAGATAACGTATTCGGATCTTTTTTACAAACTTACAAATTGAAGATTTATCCTGATTTTCTTATTTATATCAAAAAGCATTTTAATTATTCGAAGAAAAGTAAATAATTGTTTGAAAATGTACTATCAATAATTTATATTGATTTTATTCTTTTGTATTTTCAATTCTTATCATTATGCACCAAATTTTATTTAAATTGTGTAAAATATAAAAGATTATTAAAAACTATCAGCTTATTAAAGACATGTTAAACGAAAAATGTCTGTATCTCCCTTTTGTTTATCTTTAAAAAAAACTCCTTCTAGAAGAAACTCTGAAATATTTATTTCAATCTTTATTATAGAGGACTATTAGATTTCTATTTTTCAGCAGTTTCATTCACAGGATTTTTTACTATTCGAATGAGGCTTTTAGAATTATTTCCATAAGACCAAATGAAAACAAGTTTCTTTCTAATATGAAAGAAAACAAATAAGATTAATAAATGAAAACATAATATAAGCTGCTCATTCGTAAATAGATATTTATAATTTTATTAATGTTTGCATATTGTAAGTTTAATATTTAGGCGCTATTCAATGTATTCTAATCATGATGTCAAATAAAAGAAAATATAATATATATACTAAACGTCAGACAACGATTCATCCTAGGGTGCGAAAATGAAAGTAGTTGAGAAGTTTTCAGGTTGAAATACCTTTTCTTTAACTATATTACTTTTAACTTCTTTAACTAATAACTCCATCAATTAATAACATTTCAAGTAAATCAATTGGACAATATAAATTACAAGTTTTAAAACTTTATATGATTTATTATTTCTTGTGCAGTTATGGATTAATAAATAAATTCTTTCAAATTCCAAAGCTCCATCAGAAAACATTTCTTTTCCAATCATTTGTATACCTCAAGAAATTTTTAACCCCCTCTGCAGAATTTTAACATAAATATTCTGAAAACTATAAATGGGATTTAACACTGCAGACGAAAAGGTTTCACTGCAAATGCATATTTAACTATTTAGATCTTTTACGCTCTTAGTAATTTCTTATTAGACTGAAGATAAACATAAATTTAAAGAGCCGTGAAAATGAATTTTCTAAATTTAAAACCAAAAATTTTCTCCTTATAGAATTATTCATAAAAAATTGTAATTTTAATAACTTAAAGAAATTTTTATATATAATTCATTTGTTTAAGGACTGTTTTTGATTCGAACAATATGTTATATTCGCATATATGTATGTATGTGAAAATGATTGCATGTGCCCGAAGAACATTAAACGTAAGAGCAATGAAACCAATGATAATACAAGAAATAGCTGTAATTAACTTATTGAAAGAAAAAAAGGAAGATATTGAAAATCAACTGCTTATTTACTCTTTCAATATAAAAAATAAAATGATAAAAAAACAGTTCTAAAATTTGAAATATAAAATATAGTAATAATTTAAAGCGAATAATATATATAATAATAATTTAAAGAATAAAAAATAATAAAGGATAAATTTGCAACATAAAAAAATGGTATATATAACACTACAAAAGCATTTTCTGAAATATACCAAAAAGATGTTTGTCCACATTTGCACATTTAGTATGTTTTTGCATACATTCTCTGCTATTTGCATTATTTTTTCCATCTTCCTTTTAGAATTTCTATAAAATATGAAATAAAATAAAGGATTTTTTTCACATTTTCTGTATTTTTTTAAGAAATGAATTTTATGTGAAATTTAATAATTTATTTATTTCTTCGCACTACATGAAAATGAGACATAAACACATAAGAATTGATCAAAGAAATATCTACCTTGTATGTGTGTATTAAGAAAAGGATTTATTTAAAAAGTAACTCTAACTCTAAAACTAAAATTGGCATGCAATGGATTTTATTAGATACATAAGCTCAAACACGTAATGTCTTTCTTAATTCATATTTCTTTCAATTTAAAGAAAATTGTATATTTACTAACGAAACTTATTTTTCATTCTATCCATGAAATTTTAATGCATCAATAAAAATATATAATAATTGCAGAAACTTATGTTTATTCCTGAATAAAAGTAAATTACTGTGAATAGAATTCCATAATATAAAATAAAAATTGTTTATTTCGAAAAAAAAGGACAAATGAAAGTACTAAACTTCTTGAGAAGACTTTAAGAATCTAACTTAATTTGTTCTTTAGAGAATGGGCTCCTTTCTTGGATTCGAATGAAATCTAAATCTGAAGCAATAACAGAAAAAAGTTAAGGAAGTACAACTGATTAAGAAAGTAAGACATAGGAATTCACTTCCAATAGCCTTGCGAAATTGTTTGAAGATCTCTGTTTTTCCAACTGCCTTCTGCACCAATGCGACTTGTGCAATCAGACAAGGTCTGGTAAAATTAGTTTTAACCAGCCATCGATGGAACAAATAATAATAAAGAAAAAACACTGATCTTATTTTCTTCTGACTTTCATTTCGACTGTCACTGGGACAATCACCTCTCACATCTCTTTTAGCTGTTTTATTTTTCTGTTTCTTCTAGATTCTACTCTGCTAACATTTCATCACGACAGCACATAGTAGATGCATTTATGGGATTCCTGACGGTCTTTAAGCTCTGAAGAGGCGATGCACTGTTAATTTTGCAGCAATCTTCGAACTTATTACACACACTTGAAAAATTTATTTTGTCTGTTATTGCTTGGATTCCATTGTAGGTATTTTTAATCAACATCGGATAACTTTCCAGTGCTATAAAATGGAAGTACTATCGAAATAAAGTAGTTGGAGTCACCAATAAACCATCAATATTATTTTATGTTGTTTATCAAATTTTCTTATTGTAATTTTTTTTCAGTTTCTATTATGCTATTTTCTAAAGTTCCAGATTTGGTACTAGAAAATATATGCAATGTTTATATCTTGAATAGAGATAAAGGTTTTCTTAAATTTTATTAGCCTTCTCATGACAGAAACTTTTTAAAATCACTAAATATGATTACAAATAGGATTCTGCTTTGGTTATTTATACTAGGACTAAGTTAGTACCCCCCATCTCCTTTTCGCCCAAGTATTTGAGTTGATCTGGTGATCTAAATATCTTCCTCTGTGATAGTACATCCTTTGTTAGCAGCAATTTTCTTTAGGATTCAATCTTTTTATGAAGTGTAAATATATTTTTTGGAACATCTAAGATTCAGTTATGCTTCGAATAAGTAAAATAATATTAATATGATATTAATTGATCACAGAAAACTAAAAAAAATATGCAACATAATTCCATACTGCAAAAAGTTTGAAACTATAAAATTACTTTTCCCTTGCTCAATAAAATGAAGTAAAAAGTGTTTTGAAACTCAATTTTTATGCATTGGCATGTCAGCAAATTAGCATTTATAAATAGTTTTGACCAAACGATTCAAAAATTTAATGAGGTCCAACATTTAAAATTCAATGAGGAAAAAATTATTAAATTACAATAAATTCTAATTATAATTTTATTTTGCACCAGAAAAAAAATTATAGACTCCCTAGTTCCTGGGAAAATTTCTGAGCTGTAGATAATTCAGCTGAAATTTGAAATTTCTAACAAATGTACACGAGTTAGAAACAAATGGAAGATCATATTTCTCTCAAAAAATGCTGATTTATTCCATTTGTGATTAATCGCACTGTTCCAGTCTCAGAAATTTGAAACTAATAATAATCATTTCAGTTTCTTGTAATTATAAAATTTTAGTAAATAGCAAAAATCAACTAACAGTAAAATTAAAATTGATACTAAAATTAGTAATAAGTGGGTATTTTTGTAAATATTTTAAAAGAAAATGTTTTCGAATTTATTTTGATCATTTTATGATGTATGCAGTTTGTTTCATCATAATTTTTTAAATAATATTTACTTAACCCCTTGACCAATGAATTTACTAAACTTTATAATTAGATAACACATTCTGTTTGGGATATTTATTATTACCTTCATTCATATAATAACACAAGTGCATTTGAAAAACTGAAACCTTTTAAAATACTTTTTTGTATTTTAAATCACTTAATACTTGCACCTAATTGCGGATTTAAAATTAAAAAGTCAGTATTCCGATGGATGAGTCTTACTCGTAAATGTATGCGCATGAATTAAGAATTCATTTTAGTTAAATAATGAATAATTACTCTCTCATAATTTAATTACTCATTAGGAAGCTTTTAAAGTCTACAACTTGAAAATAATATTGCTACAGTGGGCTTTTCCATGATAATTATCTTAGGCTGGACTCATACGGTAAATTGTTTATAATACGTGATGCAAAAATAGTACATGAAAAGAAAAAGAAAAGAAAGCAATGTTTCGCAGATATGAAATTGGACTGACAAAGGGACTCAGAGATGCAGAGAGGAATTATTAATTATTTATCATTTTTTTATTTTTAATACCTTATCCAAAAATGTTTATGCACATACAAGCAACTTATGCAATCAAGCCAGAAGAAGTGAATTAATAAAAATTAATAATAATTCATAAACTTTTTTATGCATCTCTTAATCAAAATGAAAGAAAAATGAGCACGAAAAAATTATTATAGCATATCTAATAAAATGCCGTGATTTTCATTAATTGGAAATGTGAGAAAATGTTTAGTCAGAAGTTCAAATTTGAATAGCTTATTACCAAAATAACCTACTTATATTTTGAGTATATCATTTTATTTGTCTCTAGAAATATATTTCAGTATTTTTCGTAAGTTAATTCTTTTATGCAAATAAGACAATTCCCAGAAATCATTAAAATATAATATTTCAGTTTGAAAGACACAAATGTAACGTTTATTTATTAAAATTATACATATACATACCTATATATGCATTGTATATATATATATATATATATATATATATATAAAGAAGATATAATTTAATAACATAGTATATTATAAATTAATGAAACAGTTTAACAAAACATATTTACTATTAAAACGGCAAATCCAATAGATATTAAGTTAATAATGTTCAACAGACTAATGTATTTTTAATGAAATATATGATAAATCATTGTGTGGCATAAAAATTGTCTTTTATAATTCCATTCAAAACACGAATCAGATTTTAATGGGGAGTTTCGATATTTAGATGTTTAAAAAATTCAGGGTATTACCTAAGAGGCATGCTAATGAAATTAATCAATCAAAGCTAATTTTTAAATCGTGAACCATTTATGAATAGAGAACTATTTCCTTCTTCTCTCAAAAACTTACTAAGCAAAAATGAAAAAAAAGTATATCCAATTTAATTACCTAACAATGTGAATATGAAACTTTTACTCTGTAGCGGAAAATAGCAAACATTCAAACACACTTATTCCGATTTTCGACTGCTGACAAAGAATGAGGGAAAGCTATAACATAAGTGTTATTTTCTTTCCTACCAATCTCTTTCGAAAAAAAAAACTATCGAATATCTTTTGCTTCTTGCAACTGTTGCCTCCAACTAGGTACACAGAAATTTCTCCAAAGAATCCGAACTCATGTCAGAAACCGTTCAGGGAGTGCCTTTTTAGTTTAGAACCCTTTTCTTCCGATGGTTTGTCGATTAAAGCAGAGTTTTGCGCTCAGTCGAGCACTGGTAGGAACCGTGGTCTCATTAGTGCAGTTAATGAAGCGAATGGAAGCGCGTTTGTGGCGAAGTCGAGCTTGAAACAGCTGCTTTCAAAAAGCAGAAACTGGTTTATCAAAGTAACTAACCCTTGATTAGATTCTATTGAGTTGCACGACTGCTGCTGTCTTCGCTCTTCTCTTTACTGTTGGGTGTATTAATAAATTTATATTAATTGTTTCGGTGGCAGTGTGAAAGAAGATTGTTTCAGTCTTCGTGTTCATTAATTTAATATGAGCGGGGTGCTCAGTTTTTATCCCTCGATAGGTGAATGCACTGTAATGAATTGTTTTAGTTAGTTTCATATTATTTGTGGGAAAAAGGCTTTAATGTAGATTCAGTTTAGTTTAGTTATATTATCATCCCATTTTCAAACAACTTCAGGGTCATTTGGGGATATACCTACTCATTTTGTATTCAGAAGATGCCTATGCTATACCGGATGATGGCAGCATCAAAACTAGCTGGAATAGTTTATTAATCTTTGTAGCAGTTGCATTAGCCTATCTTCTCTTTCGGATAATAGATGCCACTGCCTGGTTAGATATACATCTCACAGTGGATTGCGATTGTAAATAATGAGATGAAGTGCTGTTCTGTAAAATGTGTGCGCGCATTAATGTCTTGTCTTTCGTGTTTGCGTGAATGTGATCATTAAAGAAATATTCCCGAAAACATACGCTCTCCTACTTCCACTGCACGGATCATAATGATCGCCATTCCATACATCTTCTAATTTCGTCCTACATCAGCTTGAGGACATTTGTTGATCCTGACGGATTTAACAAGCAATAGATCCTCTTGCACTTCGTCAGGGTAAAAGACCTCTAAACATTTTTCAACTTAGAATGCACTTTAAAAAATTTTAGGTTTGAGCATGTTCTCATCTCTTTGTATTTATTAATATCATATTTATTTGAATTATGACAAAAATCTGAAATTGGCATACATTCTTTAAATCGAATTGCATAATTTCATTCATTTCGTAATTCATTTATTATGTTTGAAATCACAGGGGGAGAGACTACAAATTTTCTTCAAAGCTGTAATTATATACCACGGCATTTAATTTTTATTTACAGAATTATTTTACCATCCATTTTCCTAATTTATTTTTGAACCATTAGGTATATTTTACTGCAGAATAAGCCCATGTAAGAAAAAAATTAATTAATTAAATTAATAATAAAATTTTCAATGTTTTTTTTAGATAATATCTATTGCTTTCTATTGGAAATACGTTCTTCGTGTTTTCTTAAATACTGTTAGAAAAACTAGTCATACTTTGAAGGTATCGGCCGGATTTAAAAGGTACTTTAAAAGTACCGTAGGCAAACCAAGGGTAAATTCAACTGAATAAAATTTTGGCTTTAATGCAAATTTATCAGATCATCAAACAACCTATTGTATTCCAAAATATTAATTGAAAACTTTTTTTTAAAACTTTACTAGGAAATTGAATGGGAAGTTACACAAATGTAGATAAATAAAAATGGACCTGGATTGCTTCTTAACGGATGGAATTTTTTTTTAATGTATTGTGAAAATACGTGGCATGAATTACAATTAATTTTCAAATTAAAGAGAAAGGAAATATGAAATTTTTATATTTTTGATAATTCTTCATAATTCGGTTATGATAAGTATATAATATATAAAAGGCTATAGTAGATTTCAGGAAGATTATTTTACACACACACACACACACACACACACACACACACACACACACACACACACACACACACACACACACACACATACATATATATATAGCATTACAAATGCAGATTTAATTTAATTGGAAATGGCAATTATCTCAATTATCGAATAATTTAAAAAAAAAAATGCATAATGCTTGTCATACTCGTATTAGTTCCTTTCTATAAACGCATGAATAAAACTTTGTTGTGAGATGCTATTGCACATTTAGAAGTTACTAATCTTAAATGATTTTCACCCTTTTTTATTTATTGCTTTCATATAACAATGATCCGATCTCTAATCATAGAGCTGTTAACCTTCTATTTAATCACTAGTAATTATATTTATTTAAAATTCATTATTTTTTTGGTTCAGTGTCAATTGAATATGACAACACAGCCACAAACAACGAAATTTCATAGGAATATTGTACAAATTATGGTGAAATTTGTCCTTTTTTCAAAACAAATCAATAAAATAAAGGATATATTTTAGCATATAAAAATAATATAAATCAGCATATAAAATAATATAATATAATTTAGGATATAAGACGAAGGAGATATTTTTTCCTAGTGGCATGTTTGCAATAAACTTTCGGAAAATGGCACATAATTTTTTTTTATTAAGATTCGAGTTGTTAAGAATGGAAATGCACAAAAAAAAAGTATCCACTTTATGAAACTCTGAAATGCTCTTTAGTAAGACAGGTTTAAGATCACCTGGTTAATGAATTTTTTCAAGAGACTGATCTTTTTTGAATTCAATATGCATTGATAAATTCTGGCCATTTCTTTAATGCAATTCCCAATGTCTCCCACAGACTCTTTATGAAATCTGATTTCATTCGTTCATGAATTTACCTATAATTACTTCTTAACAATTACCTATTTACCTTAATGCATATCGAATGAAAATACAAAAATTACTCAACTGCCAATTTCAAAGAAATTACTACATTTGAAATAATATGATCTTATTAATATATATTGTTTAAAAATTGATATAAAATCAGGATAAATTTCAGAATTGATTATTCAAAATTTTCTGCTCTTTCGAAATGTTATTTGAATTTTCATGCCAGAAAGTTTCTTTTGACATTACCATAATCAGAAAAAAAGAATATTTGTTTAAATAGTGTAGAAATTTGTACTTATTTGACTATGTAATTTGGGATAAATATCATAATATTAGGATTTCATATTTTTGATTGATAGAATCGGAACTTTTTAAAACTATGCATCTAATTTTTAATGAATGTCAGTTATAGTTTTAATAAATAATTTCCAACATGCCCCTTAACTCAACTGTAATATACAGATGAAAATTTATTTCACGTTCAAATAATGCCAAAATTAATCTATACAATACTTTCATAAGCTGTTTTTGTATAAAAGATATTAAACTCCTATTGCCATAAAATTCCTTAAAATAAGAGATACTATGCAGAAATACGTGTTATTTGACGATACAATTTATGATAAATATCTTATTATGATTTTCTATTTTTAATTGATAAAATCAGAACTTTTTTAAAATTATGTATTTAACCTTTAATGAATGTCAGTTATTATTTTTTTATAAAAAAATCCCCAATAACCCCCCTTAACTCAACTTTAACATACACATAAAAATTTATTTCAAGTTCAAATTATGCTAAAATTACTCTAAACAATACTTATATAAACTGTTTTTGAATAATAAATTCCTATTATAGTACCATGAAATTCCATAGAATAAGATATATTATTAAGAACTACTAAAACTGTTATAATTATTCTACTATAACTTGGAATTAATAATCGACATTATACATCCCCAATTATTGGTGGATTACATCGATTAATTTTTCAGATGAAAGCATGCTATTTATAGTAAATTTGAAGTTAAACATTTGAACACGAAGTACAAAAGTTTAAATAAATGAAATGAATTTTCAATTTTTATAGAAATTATCATATTAATATATTGCAAAATGCCATATGAAACAGATAATCGATATAATACCCTTACACTCATTTATTTTACCCACATTTACCGAGGTTGAAAAACATCTACTCCATTGGAAGGCATTTCGGTGTCACAACGGATTTCCACCAACTTTGATCAAAAGAGAGTTTTTCACAATTGACGGAACCACTGTCTGTCCTGTCGACGCAGGGGAGATAGGGATGAGGTATATCTAAGCCATTTAGGGTCGGTGGAATTCCCCGTTTCGATAGATAGGAATGAACTCCCCTGCAATACTTACACGCAGAGGGGAGCAAAATTGTAATCCAATAAAGAATGTTCTTGGCGCAGTCGTAAGTGGTGCGTGGATGTCGATATCTTCATATCTTCACAAAATCCAATCTGGTTTCTGTGAAGACAGTGATTTACTGTGACAACACATCATCGTCAGACGGGGCAAATAGGGACATATTGTCACTATCTGTCTAAGCGGGTGATGAGTGGTGGGGTCATTATGGGCAGTTATATAGAAGCATTTTGCCTCTTCCATATCAGATATACCATTATTATGACGTTTATTCTTCTTGTCATTGTACTCTGAATGCCTTTCTTGCTTTCTTTCTTTCGTTCATTCCTTTAGTTTTTATGTAAGTAGCATTATGGAGAATGATGTCTATATGAACAAAAACTACAACGATTAGCAAATAAACATACGTCTTCTTTTGCATGAAAACAAAGGAAAATAAATTACCTACTAAAAGTAGAAACCTGAGAATATTATACTGTCATGAATATTCTTTATTTATGTACATCACTCTGATTTTTCAATGTTAATAAGATAAAAAAATGTCTCTTAATTGAGATATTTAATAACTAACATGCAATATTAAATATAATATGTAAAATAACCAGAATTCTGAAAATAAAAATTAATTTCCAAAAAAAAAAAAAAGGGAAAAGGAAAATAATAATTTATTTTTTGAAACAGAAAATCAATAATAACTGTAACTAGGATAGACGTCTAAAAATTAAAAAAAAAAGATTTTCACGTTTATATATATATATATATATATATAGAAAAAATTATGTTCTTGATTGTTAATAAAAATATCGAATAATTGGTTTTCAAAAGCAACTTTAAAAAATTACAACTCACAAATGAATGAAGATGAAAATTTGACTTCTGCTCAAAAAAGAAAACTCTTATTCATAAATCAAGGAGGAAATTTTAAACATTTTCCAAATATACTTTTATTTTATTTACAAAAAAAGTTCCCTTGTCCATCCTAGCCAATTTTTATGCATGCACCAGAATATTTATTTATTTATTTTTGCATATACTTAAATGTTAAAATGTAACCCAAAATTCTGAATCACTTTGAAATCTGATATCAAAATGAAGTGAAAAAATTATTATCATTTAAATATGATTATTATTTAAATATTTATTATTATTTAAATATGAATTCAGAAAAATTTATATAAACATATCATAAATCAATATTAATTCTGGGAATAAAATGATGTAAAACTGAAAATAAGGCAATGAACACATCAATTGTTCGTCAGGGGATGGAATTAATGTGAGCATCAACAGGAATTATAGCATTTTAATTGAAAGAATTAT
>JAPMOR010034743.1:0-18158 GCA_026543865.1 Argiope aurantia | reverse complement strand
ATGAAATGATACAAAAGTATAAAAATCAAGTTAATAGGAAAAACAAATAAACCAAATAAAAAAATATGAAATAAAAGAATCCGGCTTGAAGACTTTTTCAAGGGTCACCCTCAGGCAGGGATTCAAGAAAAGGGATTTTTTCTGTTAAGGAAAATCAGACAATTAAGTCTAATAATGATTCCTTCGTGACCCGAAAATCCCCTGAAATTAGGCCCAAGAGATATACCATTTTAACAGAAAGGAAAACACAAAACGACAAATTAGAATAAAAAGCACTAATAAGTAAAATACAATAACAATAAAAACCAAAATACCATAAAATAACATTAAAGAAAAAACAAAAAGGCAAGAACATACCATCAACAGACAAGGAAAATTTTAAGCTATCGATTGTGATTCTTTAAGATTCGTGACCTGTAACACTGGCAGTTATAACTACTTTACGGGTAAACATTTCTTTAAATACTTAAAAATTATCCTGGACAAAATAAAAGATGAAGGCCACTTTATTATTTCTAGTAACAAAGAAATTCTGGATTTTCTTAAAGATAACAACATTAATAAACTTAATACTTTTGATTTCGAAAATTTATACACTAATCTACCTCATGAAAAATTAATAAAAGTCTGCACTTTTATCTATGACGAATATTTAAATGAAAATATCATTCCTAAAAATAACTGGCATGAGTTATGTAATTTTAATATTACTGAAAATTACGTTTTTAATGATATTAATTTTTATAAACAAGTTAAGGGCATTCCAATGGGAACAGCTTTCTCAAGTGCTTTGGCTAATATTTTTCTACATTACTATGAGAAAAAAGTAATTAAATATAATTTAATAAACGGGTGGAGATATATTGATGACCTACTTTTGATTAACTTCGACAATTCTAATATTGTAACTAATTGCTATCCAAAAGATTTAATTCTAACAGAAACGAATAAAAATCAACTTGAGGCTACCTTTCTGGATTTAAAAATCGAAATTGATAATGATAAAACAATAGTTGGTATATACGATAAAAGGGATTAATTCAACTTCAAAATAACAAAACTATGTAACTACCATTCCAATCTAAACTCTAAAATTTTCAAAAATCTAATTTTCTCACAAGTTAACAGGATCAAAAGGGTTTGCAATAATAAAAATTCCTATATTGAAGCATCAAACAACCTCATTAATAATTTAATTAAAAATGAATTTCCTAAAAATTACTGTAATGTCAATTTTTTAATTAAACAAGGTATGGTTTGGGATTAATCCTTTGGCTTAAATAAAAAATAGAACTTTCCTTGCATATTATATCACTCAATAGGTGGCGCTGGGAGCTTACAATGTTTACCTAAATTACCGTTAGCTTTGTGTTTTTAATAAGCGGGAATCACAATCGATAGCTTAAAATTTTTCTTGTCTGTTGATGGTATGTTCTTGCCTTTTTGTTTTTTCTTTAGTGTTATTTTATGGTATTTTGGTTTTTATTGTCATTGTATTTTACTTATTAGTTGTTTTTCTTTTAATTTGTCGTTTTGTGTTTTCCTTTCTGTTAAAATGGTATATCTCTTGGGCCTAATTTCAGGGGATTTTCGGGTCATGAAGGAATCATTATTAGACTTAATTGTCTGATTTTCCTTAACAGAAAAAAATCCCCTTTTTTGAATCCCTGCCTGAGGGTGACCCTTGAAAAAGTCTTCAGGCCGGATTCTTTTATTTCATATTTTTTTTATTTGGTTTATTTGTTTTTCCTATTAACTTGATTTTTATACTTTTGTATATATGCACCAAGGGAACACTGTCAGTTCAACACAATACCACATTACTCTGACGAACAGTCAGGCCTTCTCACACAACAAGTGATTCTTCTCCATAAAAATGTTCGCTTACACGTCTCCCGTGAAACCCAGACGTTAAACAAATTCTGTTGGTAAGTGTTAGAACACCCACCGTACTCTCAGGATTTGGCACTCTGGCTTCCACATCTTCGGAACACTTAAGAGGGCATTATAAGGGACACGTTTCCATTCGGAAGATGAGGTGAAGGAAGCTGTGCAGGACTTTCTCAAGAATCAATGACCATATCTCTACAGCAAAGGCATATTTATTACTTGTTGTAACGATGGGATTTCTGTTTCAGCCATGGTAAATTCTTTTGATTTCCACTAAAGGTATTCTTTTCATTTAGCTTGTCTACGTTTCATTTGGCCAACCCTTATAATGCTTCAGGAATATATGGTTTAATCTCAAATCGCACACAGGCGACAATGAGGATATTTCAGTAAGTATTCAAATCAGAAATTCTCGAAGCAATGACACTAATCTTTTATTAACTTAAAAGGAATCTGAATTAATGAAGTTCCTATTTTGTAAAAAAAAAGTCTAAAAATCACTACAGTTACTTTATTGCTATTGATTATATTTCACATTGCTAGATTCCTATTCTATGACTTAAAATACATTTATATGTTTTTTACAGCATTATTTTTTAAAAGTAATTCCATTGATGCCTACAGTAATCCTGACGAATGTAGCAAATATTTTGACTCTAAAGAATTGAAACATTTTTCGGAATGCATTTCGGCAGAAGTTCTCAGAGTCTGGAAACGTTCTCACATCTTTTCGAATCTGTATTCAATAATTTCGAGAAAATTTTCTTCTGAATTTCCAGGAATAAAATGCAATAAAAGAGCTCCTCAAAAATTCGCTTCACCGCCTGGAAACCAAAAGATAATATATAGAGCACTTCACGATATTTAACTTCCTCTGCTGACGTCTTTTTTGGAAAACGCTCACGTTTATCGTAATGTGAACGAGGTTTACAGCAGGAGTGATGGACAGAACTACGGTTCACATCAGCGTAAAATTGACTGCGTAAAATCCATTTACAAAAAGTGTACTTTTAAAGGAAATCGAATTTCAGGATTTTTTATGATTCCCCTTTTCTTGTTGTTTGTAATTCCCGTATTTTAAGAGCGAGCAAAAAAGAGAGATGAAAAAAAAAAATGAAATAGGCGGAAACTGAGCACAGTTGAACCATTTCGAACTGTTAAATTCGAATGAAAAAAATGTCAGAACAAACTCAGCACTGTCGAATCAGACGAGAATATCAATATATTTGAGTGATGGAAAAAAGAGTTTTTCTTTGATTTATTTGGCACTTCTGGAATGAAATATTGATAGCTTATAACGTGAATTCTCTCTCCATTAAGCCTGAATTTTAGAAAAGACGATGTTCGAAATCCCTAAACTGAGAAATATTGCTTCTTTGAAATCAAAAGTCGTTCATCTTATTTGTTTAATTATTGAGTATTTTATTTATTCCATTTTCTTCAGATGTGATTTTTTTAAAGAACGCACTTCTAGGCATATATATTACGGAGGATAAATATCAATAAACCTTTTCTACCAATTTATTAGATGACCAATAGAAAAATAATGTCATGGACTTTTGAAAAAGAATAAAGATTTGTAATTTCTTTTATGGTTAGAATTGAGATTTCCTCTTTACTTTAACAATGAATCTTGCTATTTATCCTTGATTTATGCAATAGCACAATCCGGAAGGATTGTCAATAGGGTGATTAGAAAAAAGTGAGACAATTTTCAAGGGTTGAGAATTAATTGCCATTGATTTATTGGTGCGTCAGTTTTATAAACCCATGTGCAAAGTATCTACACCAAATATGAGGACATATGTAATTCCTTAGTCTCAAATGAAATACAATGCAAATATTGAGTAAACTTAAATTGTTTATATAATCTTGTTTAATTTTAGAGTAACGAACAATTAATGTTTTTCCCCTCATATTTCTATTTTAGCTTTAATTTACAATATAATTGTTTGGATTTCCCTATTTCTTGATAAAATAAAACTAAGAAAAATATATATATAAATTGGTTTATATTATATTAACATAGATTTAGGCAATATTGCAGTTCCTTCAAACTGTGTCTACTTACATTCTTAAAAGTTGTTTAGTAGGGCCACAATGGCCTGGTGGTAAGGTCGCGGCTTCATATTCGAAACCCGATACCGCCGAACGGGTCTGCTGAACTTTAAATCCGTCGGGGCTAAATGTCATCCCGCTGGTGTGGTGCGGAAGTTTGGAAAAGGGGATACAGGCTCAGGTGCTATCTTCGTCGTTCAAAATTACGAGTTTTTTTCCCAAAATAGCCCTAGTGTTGCTTTAAAAAATGGGACGTTAATATAACTAAAACTAAAAATCTACATTAATTGTGCTCAATAACGAAAAATCATGACGTACAGTTATGAAAAATACATATAGTCGTTTATCCTAATAAATCAATACTCTAGTATTAGCGAAAGTCAGTTGCCAGTTAAGATAGTCCCTATTATATTAGTTTATTCATGAAATTTAAAGATATTAATATATATAATTTATAATTAGGAAAGTAACTTATCATTCATTAATAGAATATGTAAATCATTATTAATTTTATAGTAATAAATCAGTTTATGTATAGACAAAAGGGAGAAAAATGAAATTTCGAAAATGAAAAATGAAAGTATTACATTTTTATACACAGATATGTATCCATAGTGATTGGATACGACATTTGTTAAAATTTCCACTTTCATAAAAATCTATATTTCAATTTAAATTGCAAGAAACTAACAAAATTTTTACAAAATAAATCAAAATTTGATTTAACTCTAGGTTCTTTGTGCAATAAATTTATACTACTAATGAATAGAACAACGCCAATGCAATTTCCATTTCAGGAAACAAGTTGTAATCCAGTTTATTGTAGCTGGACAATAGATTACCACAAATCGCCTTCATCAAGCATATTAAGTATAGGCTGCATACATAAATATAGGTATTAACCCCTATGAAATATCTCTGGATTATTAGATGCATAAATATATTAGGCGAATTGTTGGTTGATCAAATTTGAAACAAGTCACATCTACGTATTTGTTTGGCAATTAATCCGTCTACTCTAACTGACGCAATAATTTGATTAGATTGATTGGATTAGGTTAGAGTATCTTTAAATAGAAAGTCTGTAAACTAGATTAGATAGCAGTCACATCAGTGTGAGATCTACTATCAGCCTTTACACTATTTTGGCTATCGAGCATATAAGCAAAATTTATTTCTTATCGGAAAAACCATCAATTTCAAGGAGAGCAATTTCGAAATCTATCTTACTAATTACAAAGGAGTTCATAGAATATATAGATTATTCCCTTTACAGATATTTGTTTTAATTTATTGCATGAGATTTATGAATTATAAATAATATATTATGATAGTAATAAAGATTACTTTAAAAACGGTAATGCGGAAAGGAATTTACGATTTATTTCTATTTTTTCTATAAGAAAGAAAGAGCAATTGCTCTTCGGCGATGCAAACTACTTCGATTTTAAACTGATAGTTTCTTATAACTTGCCATTTTAGAAAGCTGCAATTATCAAAAAGAGTTGAATACAAACTGAATAAACGAGTAAAAAAAAGAAAGAAAAGACAACGCCGATCTGATATAACATCGTTGAAAGTTTCGCAATTATAATGTATTTGTGTATAGAATGCATCACAACTACTAGTAATATCATTTAGAATTGCTCTTTCGTCTCTATCACTGAATTTTCATTTGACAAATAACTATTTATTCAATTTTGCAGGGTAAATTGTCATATAAAGTTCAAACATTTTATAAGAATTGAAGAATAAGAATGATAAGAATTTAAGACTTGGATTGGATGATGAACTATGGGCCGAAAATTTGCGAAAATGGTGGCATTTTTTTGAAACATATGGAGGGATTCTTTAGCTTTTCTACTCCATAAGTAACATAAGTTGCAAATGTGAAACTGGTGTGTTTTTGGGCATTGAAAAACTAGGGCTGCGTGTGACATTTCTTTTATAGTGAAGCAGGTCTTGCCAAATGCTATAATGCCGAAGAAAGTTATGAAAAGCTCTTTCGAAATTGGCATTACTCCAATTATTTAGGACTTTTTTAATGCTGAATATCTCTTGCCCTTGGCCACGGTAGATCTCTCATAATCAACTATTTATCTGAGGGACGAAATGTAGCAGAACATGCACAAATGCGTGATGCAAAAATATCAAGAGTAGTTCTTTAAGCATCAGAAGGAAGCTCATTAGCAAATCTTTCGTTTGAAATAGGTCCTGCTACTTCGACGGAAGAAGAGAGGAATGGTTCATGTCAGGGAAGGAAAGTTGTCAAAGCAGAAATCGGTTGAAAGTCTCATTTTAACAGATTCAATTCAAAGCCAAACTATGGAGAGGAAACTACCATATACTGTAAAGAAAACACCATCAACTCAGACAAATAAGCGAAGGAAAAAGGATTCTTCAACAGATGTCTTTGAACGAAGAGGAAGATGAGTCATATTGCATAAAGCTTTTTGAACTCTTCTCAGATATAGACAGGCTTCGTTGTTGCAATTTGGAATGGGTTCAGGGTCATAAAGCTAGCTTTCATAATTTCATATTTCAAAAACCTGCAATTCTGCCAATAAGAATGACTATAATTCAACAGAATAGATTATGAAATCAAATCAGAAATATAAAATCAAGTACAATATTATGTCTACATAATACACTAATAGCATAATGCATTAGGTTATTAGACCTACTGTTATTATATGCCTATTGTTATTATAGACCTACTGCAATTCTACAAAAATCACAGAATGAAGAAGCATAATCATATTATATTTGTTTTTATTCTGAATATATTGTAAATTACAACTAGCCCTGTGTAGTGTAACATGCCCAGTTGTGGAGCCAGTTACAATATACATATGTAAATAAATCTTTTATTACTGCTTGTTTAATTATCGTTATAAAAAAAAACTTGATATGGAATTTCGAAGGGTTTTTCGTAAATGTACCTGTACTAGATTTTTTAAAAAACAATCTTGAAGAAAAATATACTCTGGTCTCTACTATATATTATTTGAAGTACCCTTTTTTTTCTAATAATTCACTAATAATTCGTCACCTGAGGCGTGTTCCCTTTGTTTTTCCACTCCATGTCAAAGTAATCATATGTATAGGTAACGGCCAATGTGAATAATCGGTTATTATTAATACTAACCGGTTTGGTAATTATTATTAATAACCGGTTAATATTAATAATAACCGATTGTTTACATTGACCGTAATACATATATATAATAGTGAGATTAATTATAAGATTATACAGATAGTTCTTTATAAAGAAAATAAAGAAATGGAATATCCTCTATTTGTTTATAAAGATAAAAAAAAGAGACAATCTCAAATATATATGTATATATGTATATATATAGAAATTAAAATTACAACTTGATGTACTAGATATTCAATTTATATTGTAAAATAAGTATACAGACACCATAAGCTAACAAAAAAGAGCTTTTTAAATTTCGCACTGAAATTTTAATAATGTTTCTTGTCAAAAGAAAATCAATAACGGTTTTATGGCCTTTGAAAATATAGGGAAAAAAGCTAAGTCTCTTCTTTGGTTATTATAAGCTTCTTTCTTCAAGTTAATCTCTTCTTTGAAAATAACTAATACATAGTTAAAAAAATGTCTTCAGCTTCATACGATGTGTTGGAAAAAAAAAAAGGTGGTATTTTAAAATTCAGGGAGTATAGGATACCTTAAGTACAAGATCGTCATAAAATAGGTTGGAAAACTTTTATTTCCTCACAAACTCTAATAAAACACACCTAGTAAAAGACGCTACTGGTGACACAAAGACGTCATATAAATGTCATAAAAAACACTAATCCTTTTCACCAGCGTCTCTTGACAGCATATGTTTCTCAAAGGATTAATTCAAAACTTTTACAGTCTTAGCATGTTATTTTAGCGCAATATTGTTATTATATAATATATCTTTGGAATGTAATATTGTTGGAAATAAATTTGAATTGCATTTATAAATATATCAATTATTAATTTAAGCAAGGAAGAAATTATCGTTTCTGAAAATTATTCCATACTTTCAGTAGAGTTTGAAAACTTGTGTGGTTTTTCCTATTCACTTTTTTACTAGTGTTAGCATATTTACGAAATATAAATTACGCATAAGAAAATATGTATAGATTAAACTTTCTTAAGATTCAATACTAGAAGTAAATTAAAATATACTACATAAATTTAAAATGAAACTGCGTTACATTTAAATATTATATACATTTTTAGAAATCGTCTTCACATTTCTGTAAACATTACACAGAAGGTATTAATATTAGAAATCTGTAAAGTGAAGCCTCAATAATGCCTCAAAGAATTGTAATATATTCTAATATTGAAACGGTAATTTAATTTAGTGTCTAAATATACAATAATTTTAAAGGAAATATATGGCACCTAATTTAAGGATTATTTTATAGAAAATCAGATATGATATACGGATGCATACATGCTGCATGAAAACAACAAAATAAAAATCAGAATTCTATTAAAGAAAAAAAAATACGACTTGAATAGCAAATAGTAACAGAATGAATGATAATAAGCTTGGAAGTTGATCGTATTTTCCAAAAAATAGTTTTATGCGATGAAAGATTGAATGCTATATATTTTCTAAGCAACAACGTGCTGCCTAACATTTATCTCCGTACAAATCTAGATCACTTTAACAAAATTCAGGCGAAAACTCACGCTTTTGCACACGGTTCTAATCAGATTATTCAATCTGGGAGGTGTTTGCAGTCGTAAATAATGAAATAAAAGTGCAGTTTGAATCTTTACTAAAAGGATTAGAATTTAGGAAAGTCCACTATTTTAAGCAGAATGTTGTTCCGAAGAGAATTGCGTCGAATAGATATCTTTAGACGTATCTTTTCAGTGGAACACAGAATTATATACTTCGGTAAAAAACATATAATAAGATTTAAAACAAAATAAGACGTCTTATATTTGAATAGGCGTTTTCTCTGTATTCAATTTCCAAAGCGTCGTTGCAGAAATGCAGAGTTTAATTCCAACACTTCAATATTCCTGATTAAATTTAATCCTGCTCTTAGAAATCTTGTTAAATAAATACTCGATCCGCATCTTGGATCTTATGTTTGCTATTGCTAAGTACAAAATTTCTATTATTTGTTAAAGGGTGTTGAATCATAGGCATATCAACATTCTCCCTTCTCCTTTCCATATTTACCGTCGTAATCGTAAGAGATTTTCTTAAAAATTCATAACCTAAAAATTCACAGGCATCTCCTTTTAAAACAAATAAAATGAATTCTTAATACAATTTTGAAAAGATTTCAATCAACTTCGTAACAATGGAAAATCATTTTTTTTATTTTCTTTTATATCATAAAAATAAGTCCAGACAATTTTATATTATTGTAATCCTTTCAAATCAAAGCTTATTTCTAAAATATATTTTGCATATATCGTTTATTAAAAATGCATAATTGAAATGAGATTTGTAAAGAAATTTGCAGTTTCTTCATAAATATTTCATCGTCATTACGATGGATGTTTTAGTTTCCGTGATTGCATTTCTTTAAAATTCTCTCTTTCTCTTTATATATGTATTTATATATTATTTCAAAAGAAAATTTTCAAAAGATTGAGCCGTTTATTTTTCGAAAAGAATTTATGGAAAGTCTTATTGTGAGAAGGAAAAAAATGAAATTTTAACTATTCCTTCTAAAACTTCTTACATCTTAAAATCAATAAAGAACTATTCAAAAGGATTTTCGTACTAAAAATATGATTTCTTGATTCTAAAACTTTAAGGATTTCCTATAAAAGATATAAATGGATATATAATAGGAGTCATTTGTCTTTGTCATTTGATTTGATAATCAGTGTGCTTTTAAATGTACTCATATTTTCCTCAAAATAATATTTCTCTTCCATAATAAAAAATATAAATTTAAATATTATAAAGGCAGAACTTTGTACTTCAATATGATTTTTTTTAATTACTCATTTTCAAAATTTTACAAGAAGTCATATATGTATATTTTACTTCGTAACATAACTAAATAAAATAAATATCTCTCAAATGAGTTGCACTTAAAAAAAAGGTATTTTTGGTATTTTTTTTCTATTTCACTTTCTACCTTTGATTTGATATTATTTTTTCTAATCAATAATCAACTCAGATGATTGATTTATGCGCACAGAACGAATTTCCTTTAAAATCAATCATTTTTACTTTCTGGTACACAAAATATATCGTATTGTACTCTAAATAGAAAAAAAAATAAAGGTAATTATTCTGTAAAAATTCGACCTGCAAAACCCTGAGTTCGAATAATTTTGACAAATGTTTGTGACAATGATAAATCTAAAACATTTTGACAGGGAAGGATGAAATTTTATATAAGACCCTTTGCATCAAATCTTTATTCACCAAATTTGTGGATTTTATATCAAATGTTGAGGAAAATCTATTCAGAGGATGTCTGTTAGTCCGCTTGTTAAAGTTAATAACGGTAACTAATAAACGAAGAAAGCTAGACGGATAAAATTATTAAGATTGTAATCGGATAACATTATTGTTTATTATACACAAATAAAATTTTGAGCCAATTTAATAAGCGTTTGAGCATCTGTGGATCTGTGATTTCAGAAACATCCAAACGCGATAACTCCAAAATGAAATGACTCAAATATAGCAAACATATTATGTAATTTTGTGCCAGTAGTTCTTTGAAGTAGTTCTTTGTAGTAGTTCTTTTTGTGAAGTAGTTCTTTCTTTGCCGAATTTTAGATTCAAAAGATGGGAGAAAGACCTACCTGAAACATAAATTCTTGTTTAATAGGGAGAAAACAAGAAAGTTTTGGGGAGACCTCAACCTCTTAGCTAAAATTGAATATTGATTATCTGGTTGAAAAGAAACGCAAAGAAATCCGATGGGATTTCAAAATCTGAAATGACCCATCAGATATATTTGTGTTTATAAAAGAAATATTCAAAAAAATTGTGCAGTATTCTGAAAAATAATAATAAAAAATTACATAAATTGTTTGAAAATCTAATAAATTTAATAAAAGGATAAATTAATAAAAAAGTGAAACCGGCTATTATAATCATGTGGGAACGTCTGAGATGACTTACATTCCGCAATCATCAACATTTAGAAAAACGAAGGTTTTTTCACCATTTCACAATCAATTGAGTTTTTTTTTTTCGGAACCAGAATTTTTTTTTTTTGTGAAAAACCAGTTTATACTGGTTTGAAACAATCACGTGAATATCATGCGTCAATATTTAGAAAAAGAAAGTTTATTTATTTATTTATTTCATCTCAAAATCGTTCAAGCTCCAAAAGTTTTTCTTAGAGAAAAATATATATATATTATTATTTTTTTCATTTATTTATTGCGAAAATCTTGTATAAACTGGTTTGTAATGATTGCATGATTATTAGAATCCTGTCGTAAATAATATGTAACATTATTTTGGTTGAAGCAGAGTGCAGATTTGAAGACAGGTCGGGACATTGCATTTTTAATTCTCTTTAATATCCATCTCGGGAAAGCAATTTATTTACAAGCAGACGCAGGCGGCACAAAAGCAGAAGTAAGAAGGAAGCGCGAAACAGACTACTAGTCTTATATAACATAGGATTTCCGACCACGCACCAATTCAATACATGTGGTGACCTTTGACACCTTTTCAAGGGCACCGAAGGGATCACTTTCATTTGAGACGTAGTACCGATGGCGCATTAGTTTTACAGAGGAATTAATTAAACCGAAAGTGGAACAGGATCACGAAATAAGAGAATATTTTAGAATGAAGTTTCTATGGGTTAAATTATGATAAAATCTTGAAAATTAATTAAATTGAAATTAGAATTAAAATATCATTACACACACACATATATATAATGATATTTTAATTCTAACTTTAATTCTAATTGAATAACTTTAAATAGCTCATCTCTCTCTTTCGCGTTCATCCCCATTTTTTTTCTGCACTTTTTGGGGTGATAACTTCTTACGGCTTAATTTTTTTCCAATCCCATGGGCTTCATTGTTGTCTCTTCAAAGAATGCCCAGCGCCTGTTTGGGTTGCGGTGGCTTGATGGTAAGATCTTGGCTTCGAAACTGAAGAGTTTCAGGTTCGAGGCCCGATTCTCGCTAAATTCGGCGTGGACTCTCGCTGGTGTGGTGAGCAAGTTTGGAGAGGGGTGCCAGTTCAGCTCATCTGAACGTGGTTCAAAATTATGAGGTCAGTCCCAAAATAGCCTATTGTAGCTTTAAAACTGGATATCTTTAAAGGTAAACTAAAACTTCAACGAATACACACAATACATGGAACACTATTTTCACTTGTCATATATATATATATATATATATATTGTATTTTGATAATTTAATAGTCCTAGTAAAAAATATATAATTAAAATCAGCTCGAATGTTTTTATTCATTTCAAGTTACAATCTTTTATTTATAATTGATTGAATTCGCTAAGATTTCTTTCGCATTTTAAGGTACATGAAAATTATTTTGGGATGAACCCTGTTTATTCTGAAATGGCCAGATTACCAATATGGCAAATCAGTTGCAACCCACACTTGAAAATCCCGAATTTCTTATCAGCCTCACTGTACTATGTACTAAGCGCACTTATACACAAATGTAGGTAACATTTTACTGGGTGGGGGGATTTCAGTTAATATATTAAAGTTCGGTTTTAAAGCAACGGTAGGCTACTTCGGAAACGACCTCATAACGGTCAGTTGCCGAGTGCGACACCTGACCTTTTGCCCTCCCCTCTACAAGCTCCCACACCACCCCAGTGGGAGGAAATTTGGCCCAGTCGGATTTAATGCGCACCAGGCGCGCTTACATAACGGTTCTTCAGTGTAATCGGGTCTCGAACTTGAAATCTTCCTGCTCCAAAGCCGATAACTTACCTTCAGTCCACCAAGACCCTGCACTTTTCCCGGGAGTCGAGCATTGAACCAATGGTCCTCTATTCTGAATGTCGAGATTCGACCACTGGATATTCTTGGCATCTTGGTACATACTTAATCTGCATGTATGAAATGAATCTATAGAATGAATATATTGCAAAATATTGACATATTTTTAAAATCTTGGAAGTTTGTAAGCATATTAGGAAAAATGAGATTAGGAAGAAAACGCAGTTCGAATTATAGAATATGTGTAATCATTTCATAGAAAAATGCTTATATCTGAAATTTATTACAAAATTCATTTTAGTAGTAAAATACGAATAGTTCCCATTTGAGAACTTTAATGAAAGTCATGGAATAGATTAATATGCATACATAAATCAGGCAATGAATGTGCTCAAAATGAAGAAACTTGGTCGTATTGCTAAAAATGTATCTAATCTCGGCTGGTGCGCAAATTAAATGTCTTGTCATGCAAAATTCTAGTCATTTTTCCAAAGAACAGTCCATTGTTAGAAATGTTGAAGGGACGTCGCTTCAGAGACGTGATTGATGATAGCTCAGATGGGATTTCTTTGTGTATGACAGGGATTGTGAGTTATGGCAAAAACATGGATATCAGTAAAAAAATCTCGCCAAAATTTTGTCAGGATGTTTACGGTTGTCATGCATATGAGTATTACCTTTAACGATCGATATACTTTTTTTTTTACCTTTGCCTACTAAAAATATTTTTCAAATCTTTAATATTGAATTTCATAGAAGCTTTACCGAATTTAAAGCATTCAAAATGCAATTACATAAAAAAATATTTTATTTGTTTCGATTTCAATTAAATATTCAAATTTATTATTATAAATGCATATTTGTCGGAATTAATATCTAAACTTAGGTTTAAAGTAATTATGTTAAATTACTAGCACTTTGGAGTAATAAGCCTTTGAGTAATTTCCACTTGAAAGATTTTGAATTGATTTGGACTTTTTGAACTTTGGTCAGATGATAAGTACAATATCTGAACTGCCACCATCAGGTCCGTTAAGCACCAGGGAGGTTTCATGCTAATTAATGCTGTATCAGACACATATAGGTTGAGTTGGTATCAAACATAGAGTAATTATGGTCTGGAATTCAAGAACTTACCACTAGGCCACCATGACCGTAATTAATTTCTTCAATACTTTTTCACAAGATAATAATTAAAAAATATATATTTGCACGGTCATGGATATATATCTTTTGGTATCAAACATCGAGTAATTATGGTCTGGAATTCAAGAACTTACCACTAGGCCACCATGGCCGTAATTAATTTCTTCAATACTTTTTCACAAGATAATAATTAAAAAATATATATTTGCACAGTCATGGATATATATCTTTTGGTATCAAACATCGAGTAATTATGGTCTGGAATTCAAGAACTTACCACTAGGCCACCATGACCGTAATTAATTTCTTCTATACTTTTTCACAAGATAATAATTAAAAATATATATTTGCACGATCATGGATATATATCTTTTGGTATCAAACATCATGTAATTATGGTCTGGAATTCAAGAACTTACCACTAGGCCACCATGACCGTAATTAATTTCTTCAATACTTTTTCACAAGATAATAATTAAAAAATATATATTTGCACGATCATGGATATATTTAAATCAATTTATAAAGACTTTCAAAATTTCCAAATGTAAAACATCAGGTATAATTGTCACAACCATCCAGTTTTAAAATTCGTGTAAACTGTAAGCTTAAGTTGGAGATATTAAAATTGATATTTCGAAAAATATAAGTAAATGCTGTGTGTAAATAGATGCTTAACCAGTCATGCATTCACCTTCAAAGATGATACATATATTTTATGGATTATAGTAAAATGTCAGATATAAATGTATCTAAAGCTTCTTTTTTTGGGAAATATTTTGAAGTACATAAATAGTTAATTGCTAAGCAGAGATTGCTAAACAAATTAAAAAGTAAAAATGAACACAAAAATGAAGATTACTGTAGAAATGTCTTGAAATATGCACATAAAAAATTAACTTACCCTTAATAGAAATAAAAGTCATTTCACATCTCTTCCTAAGCAAGTGGACTGATTTCAAACTAACTTTAAGCACTCATTTACTCAAGGCAATAGCAAGAATACTATCCACTTTTCAAGGCGCAAAAGCTAATCCTATTTTCAATTCATTAGGAATGAAAATTTTTCTGCAGTAATGTAGGAGCAAATAATTTTACAAGAAATATATCTTTATAAAATTCAAAATTTCACCATTTCAAAGATATTAATTCTAGTTTCTCACAATGTTTCGTTTAATTGTTATCAATATTAAAAAAAAACTTAAAAACATTAAAATTAATGCCACCTTTGAATTACTTTAATTCTGTCTTTTTCTTTTCGTTTTCTTATTTCAATACAAATACTTCATCAGATTTCTTCTTACATCAAAGCAGTGATGCCTAAAAACAAACCTAAGTCTTTGGATCAAGCGGATGCAAGAAAAGAAAAGAGCTTGCATGTAAATAAAACAGATGTAGACCGACCGCAAGCACTTCAGGTCATTAGATATTAACCCATATTTTACGTTTTTTCATAGAAAATTAAACATATTTTTTTTATCATAGGGAAACATCGTCATCGTGAAATTTTATTTTATTAATAAAATCAGTTGATATTAATTACTTCGAAAAGTTAACTCAGTTGAAATTAAAGTGATTTGTAGGTATTCTTTTTGGGTCAACGTTGACTTTCAATTACTCTATCAGAATATTTTTTTAAATCTCTTCGTTTATTTTATACATATCTTTTGACATAATTTGTGAGGGCATTAAAATGATCTCTTAACATCGCTTAAAAACAAAAGTCAAAAATCGTTCAGAAGGTGGCAGGTAATGTAAAGTTTGTTCAGTCAGTTCTTTTAAAAAATTATCGCAGCCGATTCTGGAATAATTAAATTTATAGCAGTTTTCGTTTTCAATGCAGATATAAATTTTAAACATCTCTACTACCATTTTTAAATTTTTTATTTAATACACATACATGGACAATTTTTTGATTGTTTCAAAATAGTTATTTAGCCATTACCAAAATAAAAAAAATAAAAAAAAACTAGTTTACATATCAAATTAAAATGAAGGTTTAGTGGGCAAATGATTTTTTTTTAATTGCTGATGAAAAAAGAATATGTACAGAGATCTGCTAAGACAAACATACACGAATAAAAGTCTAAAAGGAAACTTTAAAAGCAAATTCGCTTAACAACTGGTATCAAGAAAATGATTGATGTTGTTTGTTTTTTAGATTTTTTTATTCTTTGAAAATCGCCATAATTTAATTATACATCTGACTTTTAAATTAGTAAAATGCTGCGTGTTTCTAAATAAATAATGTTAATTAAATTTGAACGTTTGGTTTGACATGGTTGCCTTTTACATTCCGGAGAAATCTTTGAATTTCAGTGAAGGGAATCAAGAGATTGGAAAAAGCCGTTTCATGAACTATTATGCTTCAAGATAACTGCAGATTGTAGATACCTGAGTTTTATGTCTTGAGACACCATCTGAAATAACATTATCAACTTTTAGACACCATCTGAAATAACATTATCAACTTTTAGACACCATCTGAGACACCATCTGAACTCACATTATCAACTTATCTTCATTATGGAGATCTGGGTGCATGAATATCGCTTGTGTGTTTTTCGCCATTAGACTACAGAAATGTTCCGAATTCTGTTAGGTAAGGCAACACTTTGCGTGGCTCAATCTACAGAAGTGGTCAATACACTTTGTTGATGAGCGCCGGTTTAATTAGACTAACGACTTTGGTTATACTCCAGTTTAAATAGAATAGAGAATCATGTATGGCTAGTCTTACCTTAGAGGAAGTGTCAATTGTAGAGAAAATGGTAACAGGATTTAAACTGAAATCTTTTCGAGTAATCATATTGAACTCCAAGCATTTAATGAAGATACGCTAATTAAGGTGAAATGTCGAACTGAGATTCGAGCGAGTATATTTAATTCTACATGGTGATGATAACAATGAGAGTTTCTAACGAATATATGATAATTTTCGTCTCGTACCATCCTTATCAGCGAATACCTTGAGAATCTTTTATTGGAACATTGAGATTGATCATCTAATGTTCTATACATTTTATTTATTATCTTTGCAACTATCTGAGGAAACTGTTGTTGAATGTTTTCATCATGGATATGCACAAGGACTCGAAAAATATCTTTTTATTAAGACGAAGGCAATTTTATACATGAGGAAACCGTTGTCAAAAGTGTATATCATCTAGAATAGAGCATATGGATTATTATTTATTATGAACAGCATTCATTTGTCTTTCTTTCAGTAAAGCTTCCATTTGACTTTTTTATTTATTTATCAAAGCAGAATTCTGTATAAGAGCGCAGTTTCAAGATATTATATCTGTCTACATTATAAAGTTTAGTATTTTGATAACAAATTAAGTAATACATTTTTTCCCTCTCTTCTGCAAATAACGCCTGGAAAGCAGGTCGTCTCTTAACTTTTGGAGCAGAGAGTATGTTGAATAAAAAAAAATGCGATACGATATTTTATAAGAGTTTTTGCCTGTTGTGTATCATTAGATGAAAGAATGAAATTGCAATGCAATTATTTAAAACATTCCATAGTTTGAAACAATTTTATCCCCAAAAAATGAACAGTCTTTTTTTATTAGACAGCTTACACTATAAAACAAAGAGGCGAAGAAAAATATTCTTTCTTTCACTAAAAAACAATTTCAACAGTGAAAACTGTGTATTTTTTATTGTATTTGTCTTCCACTATGTCTCCTTTTACTTTTAGAAACGCCAGGGAATCTAGTTACTAGAACGGAGAGAGAAATAAAAGCTCTGATCCAAAAGGCCCTTTTGAAATCCCGTCAGAAAGAAAGAGTATTATTCCCGTTCTTTGCTTTTTTTAAGTGATTCCCTGGAGTGTCTGCCGACCAACATAAAAACCGGCAAACGTATTGTCTCCGAGAGATTAACTTATACTTTGGTGTCGATCCTGTGCTGACACTGATAAAATAGAGGCTGAGATGTACTGAGAGCCCCCCCCCCTTCGTGTAGAAATACAACTATTAGAAGAGCAAAAAACGTTTAGCTTAGTGCAGTGAACAGAAGTTGGATTCGAGGACTTAAGACTTCTTACATTCGAGGCAGTCGGAAGAAAACCGGCTTGACATAATATCCGATGTCATACCGCTTGTTTCCTCCATTT
>JAPMOR010034740.1:0-13864 GCA_026543865.1 Argiope aurantia | reverse complement strand
AAAAAAAGAAAACACGGGCGTTTCTTTGTTTTATTTACCAGTTTTATTAGAGAACGCAAATATCACAAAAATAATTTGTAACTTATAAATATAACAGTATCTAAAGAATCACAAAAAAAGTAAAGGAACATCTTCATTTCAATCACAAAAAAGTTTTGTGGTTTCTGATCCAAAGTGGTATAGCTGCGCTATACCACCTCCATGAAACCAAAGATCTCTAAAAAGTCCAAAAACAATAGCGAATCCCTTAAAATCTCAAAAATCGTAAAATTTAAACATTTAAGAATATGATTGGGGGAGGTTTGATCTGCCTTTCACTAAGGACATTCAGCAAAGATCCTCCGGAAGGTGAGGGATTTGGTGTGTCCACTTAAAAAACGAGAGACATCCGCTTGCTGTTTTCTAGAGATATTCAGACGGTGACACCAATCGGGACTCTTACCAAAGTACCAAGGGTGAGCAGGTGGGACTCTCCAAAGTACACTCGACACTATTTTTTTTTATATATATAGAGAGAGGAGATTTCAGAATAAGTTAGTGTTGCATCACCAGGAAATATGTCAGCTGAGGCAGTCTTAGCTAAATTATCCGCTATCTCATTACCATTTAAACCAACATGCGAGGGGACCCACTGAAAGTGTATCGAGTGTTCAGCGGAGAGCCTGGCAATAATAATGTTTAGATAAACAAAAAAGGGTTAACATCATTATTAAGTCTGTGGTACTATTACAAATTTTTGAGATGTGATCTTAAAAACATAACGCATCAATTGTACTGTCATTAAGCCTGGAATGTAATTTTGTGTAAAAATTATCAGCTGTCGAAAACGCTCTTTTGGCATCTGCGATAGTTGGTGGTACTGTTAGCAATGCGCGATATACTTTTTCCAAATATTTACCTCTAAATCCCTCATCTTCAAATAAATCGATTACTCGTCGGATGCTTTTGGATATAGCTGATTTCTGTATTTTATTTTGGTTTGATGGATTTTTTTATCGCTAATTTAATTTTTGTTCAAGAGACAATTCCTTTTCACTATCGACATTAGTGCCATCATAATCTTCGATCACTGTACCGAATTCTTCTGAATGTGGATATTTCTGTGGGTAAAAATATTTTAAGAAAATTTACTATAAACTTGACCAGATTTGACCATAATACTGTAAGACATTTTCTATTTCGGTATGCCTTTCTTCTGTGCGATTTTTCAATGTTAATATATAATTCTTCAGATAGTGATGTGTGCTGTTCTTTCAGTGACTGCAGCATGAAATGTATTCTTGCATTAGCTGTTAATAAATTAGAATCTCTCCGACATAATGCCTCAACAGCCAATTTTAATATTACGTTTATATTAAGTTATAACAACTTGTTCTGGATATCAAGTCGAATTCACTATCTGAAAAATGAATTTGCTGGTTTAAGTCGATTATTGTTTTTTGGATTGGATTTCTCAGTTTCAAAAATCGTTCCATCATTAGGAGTAAACTGCTCCAACGTGTTTTAGAATCTCCTCCTAAACATCTCTTTTCATCTTTCTTCTCACTCCTATTTTGTCAAAGTAAACCAATACTAACGCATGCGCAAAAGGTGGGGGGTTTTACAATCCATTGCCATACAGTATTTTATCACTTCTCTTGATTCTACGATGCAACTTTGTATTCACAATCTAATTAATTTCGTCCTTTAGGGAGACATAAAAACAAAAACGTATACTATTTTGCTATGTTGTCGATCCCTGAAAAATTTGAATAATTACAAGACAATTTAAAAAATTTCTAGTAAATATCGAAAAATCGGTATTTAAACTTGTGAATACCGGTATTACAAAATTGAACAAATAGCTCAAAATACCGGTATTCAGTATCCCGGTATACCGATATTGCAATCCCTACCCATGACCATTATTCATATTTTGTCTTGGATTTTGTGACTTATATTAATAATAACTTGCTGCTCTGTTTTCTCCACCGATGCAACTCTTCAGTCTGCAGTTCTGCTGTCTAGAAACTAATAGTCATTTCCATCGTATATTGTTTTGTATGCATATAATGATTAATAATTAATCAATTGTCCCTTTCGAACAAATTTGTTGCATTTAGATTTTTATATATTATTATTCTTTGACAGCCGGTTAGTTCTCCAGGAATTTTAATTTTGTTTACTTTTAATTAAATCTCTTATGCAGAAAATATTATAAAAAAATAGAATTAAAAGAATAGAATAAAAAAATAGAAAAATATTTTTAAGCCCCAGATTGAGACAGATAAGAAAGCCTTGCTATTTCCGCAGCTTTGCCTCTGTTTTGATTATTTAATTTTCCCTAATATTCAAGTCCCTTAGCATCGTGCCATGAAAAATCTAACTTTCCCGGTAATGTCTTTTAAATGCAAGTTGTCTTTTTGTAGCATTATAAATTCACTTTCCTATTCTGCATTCAGATTATAAATTGAATTTTTCTTCTTTTATTTTCAATAATTGAAGAAAATTACAGGATGAAATATTCATTGTAACAAAAAAAAAAGTATTCGAATTTCATTGCAACAATGAAAGAAATTGCTAAAAATAATGCAAAATAAAAATCATTTTTAAAAATTTCAAATCCGGGAAAGAATTACACAATTAAAATGGTATCTTAAATCGACATTACTTTTAAAATTTAAAACAGTCAAAATAAGTTAAAGTTTTTCAGATATATTATGGGGAATTTACATCTAATAGTTCTAGACAAACAGAATTATAGAACCCCCACCTGTACACTCACACATTCTCCTTCATTATTAGAAGAGATTTTTATTTCATAGCAGACGGTGAATACAGTAATTAGAAAATTTGAATTGACAAAATATGGATAAATGCGTGTAAAGATATTAAATTGGGACCACAGTTGCTACAAGTTGATAATCCATTATAGTTGGATCGCTAGGAGTTTTCTTTATAATTTCTCAAATTAAAAGTTCAAATTAAACTTTCAAAATTATAAGAAAGAAGGAAACAGCCGTTTACATTTTTTGAAACGCAAATTTTAAATAATATATTCGTCCTACGATATATTATCCAATTTCCTTGGTAAAAAAAGTTTTGTATAATTTTAATTTCATATCAGAGAAAGAATTTTGCAAAAATGGAAGAAGTCAAATTACATAAAAGTTCTTCAAACATCCTACTTAAAGAAATATTTAAAGAAGGGTCAAAGACACTAAACTATCTTTTGTGTGAAATTCCGCTCAACATTATCACAACAAGTTATGCATCGTGCGAAATTAAAACGGGTCACGAAATGTTAAAAATAAAGAATTTCGGTTTAATTTCATTTTTCATAATGAAAATTATAAGAACAGATAGATATTTAAATTTTAATATACAATGAAGAACGTGTGGTTTATTTTATCAACTACAGACTATTTATAAAATTAGTGCACAACTTAAAACAGTAGTCAGTTTTAAAGAAATTGTAGAATGAATTAAATACGACTTGATAAATATAAATTTAAATTTAAAAAATTCTATGTCGATAAATTCAACTTTAATATTTTATTTGTCTTTTTTTTTCATTTTTTTTTTCGTCCACTAGGATACAGCATTCTTATTTTATTTGCTTATTTCTTGTAAAGTTTTCTAAGTCTTCTTGGAACAACAACAATAGGTTTCAATTCAGTCCACTAAAGTACTCATTTTACTTTCCAGTAGTGCCAACATCGGCGTTTTTCAAACTAGGCAGCAGTCTCCTCTTAGCCTAGGGTTTGAAAGCAAGTTGCAGCAGATCATTTAAACAATTTCATTTTCCTAATTGCCTGCTAAATTTTTATAAAAAATGTTAGTTATATAAATTACAAAATATTAGGCTAATATTAAGAAAATTGTCAAAAACAATTGATTACTGATAACAGAGTCACTGAGCGTTTAAACTTTATGGGCACTAAAGAATATCTTTCTTAATTTATGTAATATCTCAAGGATTTGTCAACAAAATTTTCTCAGATTCATCATGAGCAGATCGATTAATTAACAATGTTTAATTTTAAATGCATCAAACACTAAGAAAATAAAATGAATCGTTTAAAATAATCGGTCGAAAACAGGTTTAAAAAAACTACTTAAAAAACGATGTACTTAAAACTATAAACATATTCAACAAAATATATAACTAACATAAATACAATTTAATTACAAAAGCATGCAACTAACCTAAAAATAATTTAAATCAAGAATTATCCGTTGATATTTTCAACAATCAAAACACAATGCGCATGCGTGAATTTTCAACGCCAGTTACGGTAACGCAAATGCGTGAATTTTTCTACGCCAGCAGGGGTAACGCTATGCAGATTAGAAATTTTTAATTTCCTTTATTCTGTGTTATTTTAATTCAAAAGTACTTCAGAATGAATCTGAAAGATGGATTAATTAACAATGTTTAATTTTAAATACATAAAACATTAAGAAAATAAACAGAATCGTTTGAAATAATCGGACCAAAAATGTTAACCCTAACCTCATTACTGTTGGGGGGAAAAACTGAAGCCTTACTCATTTGGCGGTGTGGAAAATCAAAAATTTTTTTGGCAGGAAAGTTAGTTTTTAATTAATAATTAAAATTCTAATTAAAAATTCAAAAAAGGGACTCCAGGTGCACATTCCCGACCTCTAAGGTATACATGTACCAAATTTGGTAGCTGTAGGTCAAATGACCTGGCCTGTAGAGCGCTAACACACACACACACATTGAGCTTTATTTATAAGTATAGATATACATTAAGAATTAAAATAATAATAATTGACCGGAATAAGATGTCATTTAATTAAGCAGTCATATGTCAAGAATTTAAGATTTATTCCTAGAAGCACAATTTCTGAAGCTAAAAAACACCTAACTACATTAAATTTCCGAAACGTTACGAATTTTATATGATGTTTATTAACGAAGTTACAATTCCTTATGAGTTTACATTCCTTAGAATAAAGGTATTTCAAAGAATTTCGATAATATGGATACAAAAGTGATTTTTGTTTTGCTTCAATCATCCAAATGGGTAATCTTAAAACAAAATTTGTCCGGTTTATCCAGAAGAAACAAGGCTACATTAGTAAATTGTTCTATATTCATTCAAAATTAATGAAACTAGCCGCCTTTAGTGTTCAGATTAATAACTTTTTAGGCTGTTAAATATTAATGTCGAATACATATTTTTTTATTAAATTTTTACTTTATATAAGACTGAAAAAATATGAATATAACTGAATAAATCAAAACAAATTATAACGCAACAAACTAAAAAGTGTGTCTATAACCAAATAAAAGCGAGAGTAGAAATCCTACTTCGGAAATAATGTCCAAAGAAAGGATTTTTTTTAAAATCTTATTTAATATACTACGCATTTGATTGTTTTGTTGGATGAGTTTCAATTTCATCATAATATAAGGAATACATTACAAAGTGTTTAATTAAGGTTACAAACTGTGCATCACTTTAAAAAATAATTAAAAATAGAAAAAACAGCACAAAATATGAAACTGATATAATTAAAAAATACTTTTTTAGCTTTAAGATTATACAAGAATCAGTATTGTGAAATAATAATTTGAAAGATATGAACTTAAATATCTATAAGTAATTCATAGCATCCCAAAACCTGTTTTTGCGCTTGATTAAACTTCGACGACTATTTATTTCTTTTATATTTATTAATAGTTTTTGGCGGGCCCTCGCCATGGCATTTCTAATAATATTTTGCAACAATATTATTAGAAATACCTAATAATGTTATGCATTTCCATCAATTAGCGAAGCATTGAATTAAATGCAGCTGTGAAAATGTTTAGTTTAGTTTCGAAAAGGAGCCTGAAACGTTCTTATAATGATTTGTTTATATTTGACTGCTGCCATTCAACAATTTGCAATAAAAGCCATTTCTCTGCTACATGAAATAGCATTTTACATGTAGTGAAATAGTTTTACTATCTAAAACTTTTGTTCGGAAAATAATGGATTCGAAAGATCTTTTCAATGTTTCTGTGCCATTAATATCTTCATTTCATCCCTCAAATACGCCGAGGATGATGAGAATTTGATGAGTCTATCAAGGTCAGAGAGAACAACTGGCAGTGTCAGCTGGCACTGGGGATTCGCCACACCCACGATGTTTCTATCCGTGCGACTAATTATAGAACAAATACTAAGAGGAGGAGTATTTCCCTGCCACTGTTCCTGCCTTTTAAGACTTCTGAAAACTCTTAGACTGTCGGCAACTCTTCTGCAGGGATTTTGCTGAGATAAATCAGTAAGACTCTCGCAGAGTTGAAAGCTCGTAAATGCACTAATATTGCGTTCATTCTGAAATACTTTTTGCAACAACGAATTATGAGTTCAAAAGACAGGAAGCCGCTTCTTAAAATATTTGCAAAATATTGGACTAAACAAGCATTTGCGACTAAACACGCATAATTCCTTGAAACGAAGGGGGAAAAAAACGAAAGTTATGGGTGCAATAAAATTTAGAAGAAGTATAAAAAATAAAAATGAAGGTTACGTGTGTAAAATGAAAAGTAAAAAATACATGAATTATAAGAGTTTCATCTGGAATCTCTGATTTTATATATCTGTCCAATTTTAAAAATAACCTTATTATTGACGAGTAAATTGTTGTACCACTCCTTCGTAAATTTGGCTGGTGTGGTGTGGCGTGGAGAGGGGGGTGCCAGCTCAGGTGTCGTCCTCGTCATCTGACCGCGGTTCAAAATTACGAGGTCCGTCCCAAAATAGCCCTAGTGTTGCTTTACAACGGGACTTTAATGTAACTAAACTAAACTAAACCTTCGTAAATTTGTATATTTTCATCAAAATTTCAATGAAATTCATTCACATGAAGTCAGACTTCCTATACTAATAATCACAAATTGAAAAAACACAAAGAACTAGATGCATAAAATTTGATACACATATTTATAATATAAAGTGTAGATTTTTGTCAGGGTTTGAACCAAATCCGTCGAGAGATTGATCGCTTATCGGTCTATATTTTCACATGCATGTAAATCCATTAACTAAAAAAAAAATGCGATAATTTAAATTACTGAAATGTGGTATGTCATTTTGTTACTAAAATTGAGGTTCAGTATTGAATTTTGTTTTCAATCGGTCTAAAATGCAGATTAAGTTTTCTTTAACATAGTACAAAGTAAAAAACAAACAAACTCGTATTTAAAGCTCTGAAAATAAAAATCTGATTTTTCAATTTTCTGGGAGTTTACGGCCTTCACCAAGATTCACAAATTTATATAGGGGTCGGAATAACAACTTTATTAAAGAGTATGCTAAAAAATTTCAAAAAAATGATTGTTACTTTTTTTAATGCTATTTTTCCTCATTTAAAATAGGGTTCAAATTTATTATATTCACCATAAAATAACTCTTGTATTGCTTCAAAGCAAGAGTTTTAAAGCCTGAACTAAACTAAATCTGAAGGCATTTACAATAGCACAAAGAAAATATTTCCGAGCAGTACGGAGTAAATGGCTGCAGAAGATTGATTTTTTTTTTGAAAAAAATATTATTTTAATGATTTTTTTCCTCGTCTGCAGTGTTATACTGCAACAAAATTTATTTAATGATACAAAAGCAAAATAAAAAAATATTCTTATAAATAAATTATTAAATATGAATGATTAAAAAAAATACTCGAAATGAAAGAATAGTGAAATATTTTAATATATAATAATTGCAGTGAATAAAAGCCCTTCTGCTTTATTTTATACTAGCCACCTTTGGCGACCAGCTGGTTCGGAAGTATTACCGCTCGCTACAATTTTCAATTAAATATTTTAAGTAACTGGTCTCTTAAAGGATTCTCAAACAAAACATTTTTAATCTTCAAATTTTGATAGTCATACCAAACTTATACTGTTTAGATCGTTTCGTTAATTTACTATATATATTTTGCTAATTTGTTGCCATTTCCGGTAAAACTTCAACTTCAATTTAAAATGTAAATGACGCACTTAATATTAAGATATTTTTTAATAAAACCAATCGTTTTATTTTATTTATCATCTTTGTTATTTATTAAATGTTATTATTATTGAATATGAGTATTGCAAACAGAATCGCTCGGTATTTAAGTCTTATGTTAACCACAAAATATTTTTCATAATTTATGTAATATCTCAAACAATAATTCAACAAAAATTTCTGAGATTCAGTATAAAATTCAGTTTTTAGTTTTGCTTTCAAAAGGATTGAAATGAAATCAATAATAATATTTTGTTCCTGCCTATAAATATATTTCAAAAATTATGAAGTCTAAATTTAATGCAGTAAGGTATCATATTCTGATAAATATTCTGGACACACCAAATTTTAAATAAATGAATGAATGTTTCTATTTTCCACGATCAACTAAGACTTATTTATGAAGTTTTAAATATTAAAAATTTAGAAAAACTCACCATTTTCATAATCTTAGGCCAATTAATCTTGAGAAACCTGCGCGCTTATTGGCGTATTTTCTTTGAAACGATCGATGAAAAATCTGAAATTATCCTTTTTTTTATTGAATAGTGATATTCAAATCTTCATAAATCAGTCAGTTTAAGTGATTGGAAATTAACTCTTAAAAGTCAGTGATTTAGTTGATAGGAAATTAACTCTATGACCACCATAAAATCTGTGCTTTCCCTTGTGGTGTATGCATTCTCCTTAATATCCGCTCGAATAAAACATCACATACAAACGTACTACATAGAACAAACACATCAAAACTAAACATAACATTTCAATAGTTGCCAAAAACAAAAGAGAGAAAATTGCAATTAATAAGCAGACGATATTTAGAAGAGTACAGATATTTAGAATGGAAAATGAAATTATCTGAAATTAAAAACACGCGCAGACGATATTTACAAAAGTAAAAATATTCAAACCTGAAAAGGAAAATATGAGTTATTCCATCAATAAATGCCATAAGTTTGTTTATATCTTCATTATTTTATGAGTCATTAAATATCAAAATGGATCCGGGCAAAATAAACACCCTGTATAGAGAGTATAAAAAATCATAAAATAATTTTTCTTGAATTTATTTTTTAGAAAAAATAATATTTCATATTTGTTTCATTTTCTACAGACACGTGCCGAAAATTATATTTTTGCAGATTTCATTTCCAAAAATATTTAATTTATTTTCAGTTAGAGCTTTAATGTGATGGCAACACTTTGAAAAAAACTAATTTTTCCCATGAATTCGAAACATGCTCGTGCAGCTTAAATTTTATTTTTATTTTGTACGAAAAAAATTGTTGAAAAATATAATTAAAATATTTAAAAATTCATTAAAAATAGAAATTTAATTTTAAGATTAAAACATTGGTATCATTTAAAAGATAAATTTTTTATCTTTAACTTCATGTAAAAATCTTTTTTGTGCGGTAATATTTTCGGCAGTTATAGCAGAAACACGTCAAAATTTCGCTTAATTTTTAAATAAATAAAATTCTAGTTAAAAATTCGAAAAAATAACCCCCAGGTGCACATTCCCGGCCTCCAAGGTATACACGTGCCAAATTTGGTAGCTGTAGGTTGAATGGTCTGGCCTGTAGAACGCCAACACACACACACACACACACACACACACACACACACACATTGAGCTTTATTATAAGTATAGATATAGATATAGATATAGATTTCATTGTAGGTGTGAAGTATTTAGATGTGTAGACGTGTATTGATGTATAACATTATAGGTGTAGAGTGGTATTTTCGGTAGATGCGAGATTTTATAATGATTAATTTTAATAATCTATCAATAACGTATATAGTAGATCTAGTCTTAATTTATTTGGAACTGATAGTCTGGTATTCAAAGAGCTCATAAACTCGTATTCCTGTTAAGATTTTCCATATTTGCGATAAAAATTGGAACATTGAGGATATTAAATGGGTCAAATGAAATATACTGGATCCTGCAAGTCAACATTCTTTTTGTATGTCATTAATTAATGATTCGTTTAATTGTTGAAAAGTATGGAGGCGAACCGAAAATATGGAGCATCGATAAAAAATGTGGAGCTAAGCACGATATCGATTTTATTTTTTAAACAACATGAGTGTAAAAAAAAATCAAGATGTAAACATATCAATCTTCCTCGATAAATGCAATATTGAATGTGAAAAGAACATAATGTTTTTTTTTCTAATTTTTATACATTTGTGTCAAATAAGAATAATTATTCATTCAAAATGAAATCTCACCTTTTTTATACTTTAGCAATGTGAAAATAAGTCACTTTTATCTGCAATTTTATTGATATATTCATATTTTAAATGGCACTTAAAGTTATAGCCTAAGTTTTTATGTTTAAAAAATGATGATTTTTTGTTAGGAAAATAATTTCTCTAACTTTAAATTCCAAATTGATATATTCCCAATGAAAAGATTGTTTTTAAATATTTTTTCTATTGCTTTTATTTATTTATTTATTTTGTTAAATATTTCAATCCATAAAAATGAAACTACGCGAAATTCTTACCCTGGATAGAGAATAATTTTGAATAAAATCGTCATCTACAGTATTCTCATCATCATCTACATTACAGTAGATAGTATTCAAAAAAGTATTGGGACACACTATAAGTTCACACATTTTTATTATAATATTTTACTTAAATGTACAACTGAAACCAAAACAAGGAAAGGAATTTTATTTGGTTATATACTAATCATAATAAGTCAAACAAAACTCTCATATTAATGTAATTATGGTTATAATTGAAAATAAAAGAAATAAAGTAAAAAAATCGTGCTTAAAAAAGTATTGGAATTCTTCCCAATAAAATTTCAAAAACAATGTGAACTTAAAACGTATCTAGTTGGGCTTCCCTTGCGTATTCATAGGCCTCTCATCTCTATGAGGCATAGATTGGACAAACTTTTTACAAACTGATCCATCGATTTCGGCCGTCTCTTTACCAATTGTTTCCTTAAATCCTGCTTGTTAGAAATTTGATGTTTACATAGTTTTTGCTGCAAATAATCCCATGCATGCTCAATGGGATTAAAGTCTGGACTTTGTGTAGGAGTCTTAATAGCGCTAGGACAGTGGTAGAGGAACCATAACTTGCTAATATCAGCTTCAGGTTCGGATCATTATCTTGGGACATTTTAAAATGACTTGAGTATGTCAAGGTAGACATATTTATTCATTGAACTATCAATAAAATGTAAATTCCCGACACCAGTGCTTGCCGTACATCCCCAGACTATTTGATTGTCATCTCCATGTTTGATAGTATTCCATACCTTTTTGACATGCATTGCTGTATTTGCTTTCCGCCAAACGTTTTGCTTGACATCCGATCCGAAAATGTTATATTTGCTTTCAGTAACAAAAATTACATTTTTCTGAAATTCTTTTGGATGCTTTACATACATGTTAGCAAACGCCAACGTAGTTTGTCGATTTGCTTTGCTGATGTAGGGCTTTCTTTGAGGCACTCTCAGGATATTTGTTTTCTTAAAACTTTTCTAACAGTTTAAGGATTTACAGATTTTTAGAACTTAATTTTACATTCAAATTCACTTTTATTGCGCTAGTTTTTGGATAAAAGCAAATTTATTTCATAATATACCTTTCTTCACCTTCATTAAATGTCCTTGAACGCCCTGATCTTTGCTTGTTTTCAGTACAATTTGTTTTCTTGAACCTGTGAATAATGTTATAAACAGTAGACTTATTCAATTTCAAGATATGCTCTATACAGCGAACTGATTTTCCATTTTTCCAATGACTTATTACAAGATTTCGCATATCAACCGATATGTCTTGTTTCTCAGAGCCGCGGTGGCCTGGTGGTAAGGTCTCGGCTTCGGAACCGGAGGGTTTCAGGTTCGAGACCCGATTCCGCCGAAGAACCGTCGTGTAAGGGGGTCTGTTGCACGTTAAATCCGTCCTGACCAACGTCCTCCCGCTGGTGTGGTGTGGAGAGGGGGGTGCCAGCTCAGGTGTCGTCCTCGTCATCTGACCGCGGTTCAAAATGACGAGGTCCGTCCCAAAATAGCCCTAGTGTTGCTTCAAACGGGACGTTAATATAACTAAACCTAAACCATGTCTTGTTTCTCGCCATTTTTTTTCTATAAGAAATCTTATCTGTTGAAATTCTTATATTTAAAGTTATAGTCTAAAAAGTGGAAGCAAATTTAGTTCTATTGATGTGCTATATGTTTGTTGAATTTCTCATTTCAAAAGTGTCCCAATGTTTGTTTTTTTACTCGTATTTGCCTTTGAATTATATTTGGAAAGCTATATCAATCTATAATTTAAAAATATCAATAAAATTTTCCTTACAAATTGTACACCAAATGCTAAAATACTTTTTGATTCATTTTGTTTTTATTTTAAGGTGAGAAATATTTCATAAATAGTTTTGTAGTTATTCATGCCAAATGTCCCAATACTTTTTAAGTGACTGTAAGTTCGTTCCTTTTTTTTAATATCTTGTGATTTTACATGATCTTAATCAAAACACATCTAAGCCTTTCCTATTTGTTATCTTTCAGTTCTTTGATGTATCATTTGGATATTCAAAAGTTTGATATTTTTCATATTTTTTTACGCATTCTATCCTCAGTTCTCCGGGGCTAGGTGAATTAAATCTATCCCTCCTTTCTGCTTAGTTTTTTTATGGGATATGTTTAAGATATAAGATATGTTTAATATATAACAAGATGGGGTATATTTAACTCATCTTGAAAAGTTAAAATTACTCATAGTGATATTACTACAGATTAATATCATATTTAAAGTTTTTCTTAGTTGGCAATGCGGTAAATGCGTAACGGTAAATTATACTGGTAACGGTAAATGCGTAAATAAGCGGAAAAAAATTATACATATCAAAACGCATCAGTAAGTTGAGTATTCTGTTGATTTTTTTTTTTTTTTTTTGTCGTTCATGACGATATGTGATTTTTTATTATGAGTGAATAAATTCGTTTATAATAAAACAAAACTTGTTTTTGATGTGTTATACTAATATTGGAACTGAGAAGTGGTGGATTTATATTTGTCCCATACTATAAAAAAGCATTTACTGAAATATTTTTTCTTATTTTGAATAACATTTGAGTAGTATTTTATGTTTCATAATCGAAATACTAGTTTTGTTTTGTTTTTAAATTTTATAGTAAAAAAAATTATGAGCAACAATGTTTTTATTTTCTTTAAAATCGTGTTCCTCAAAGAGTTAAACTAATTTACTACCAATTTCACAAAGACGTGTTAATTTTTTTTGTCGAAATTAAAAACAAGACAAAGCTTTATCTATAACTTCTTCCTTTAAATTATTGAGCTTACCAAAAAAGTACCTACTTTCATTCCACAAAGAAGGGTATTATGTAATCTCTAACTCCTCCCAGTATTTTTAATTTTTTTTGTTCGTTTTCATTATAAATTAACAATTAAAATTAGGCTAAAACCTCATTGCAAGATGTCATCAATTCGCTTTTAGATACTTCTAAAAGGCTTCAGGGTTTGATTCTCGATAATGAGCTCCTTCACCTCAGTTTATTTCGGTAACAGATCACTGACATGCCACCATCTCAAATAGAAAGGCTTCCCGACGATTTTGATTCGTTTCTTTTTCCGATTGTTTTTCAGGTAGATTTTCATTGTTAGTAAGCAAGCGATGCGTCTTGACTGCACTGCAATTAAATTTAGAACAGGTGAAGAAATCTTCATGGTTATACTTGCTGTTCCATGAAATTAGTAGTATTCAAGTAAGAACGTGAATCCTGTTGAATAGGGGAATGATTATTGCTTCGTAAATTAATAATGGATACCGTATTTATAATACAATATACCCAATAA
>JAPMOR010034732.1:2971-22708 GCA_026543865.1 Argiope aurantia | reverse complement strand
AAAAAAAAAAAAAAAAATTATCTCTTTAACCTCAGAAACCTCACAGAAAAAAATCCCTTGTTTGAATCCCTTCCTGAGGATGACCCTTGAGAAAGTCTTCAGGCCGAATTCCTAATTATTCTTTTTTGATTCTATTTTTATTCTTTTGGCTAATATTAACTTGGTATATATTTTGATGGTATATATTTTGATGCCACGTTTGCTGATTTTCAAAGTAAAAAATATCTAACATATTTTATTAAAAGTTTTAAAAAAAAACATCCGATTTTTAACCAGCATTTCTAAAAAATTAATATTTTGTACTGAAAGTCGCCATGATTGGCCTTGAATTTATAAGCTTTTCAACAATAACTTTTTCTTTTTCTAGGATCCAGAGACCTGAATTTATGTTATTGAATAATAAACTTTTCTCTTTTTCAGATCAGCAGATCTCCAAACACCTGAATTTAAAAGTATTCCAATAATAAACTTTTTTCTTTTTCAAATCAGCAGATCTCCAAAGACCTGAATTTAAAAGTCTTCCAATAATAAACTTTTTTCTTTTTCAAATCAGCAGATCTCCAAACACCTGAATTTAAAAGTCTTCCAATAATAAACTTTTTTCTTTTTCAAATCAGCAGATCTCCAAAGACCTGAATTTAAAAGTATTTGAATAATAAACTTTTCTCTTTTACAGATTAGCAGATCTCCAAACACCTGAATTTAAAAGTCTTCCAATAATAAACTTTTTTCTTTTTCAAATCAGCAGATCTCCAAAGACCTGAATTTAAAAGCATTTGAATAATAAACTTTTCTCTTTTTCAGATCAAAAGATCTCCAAAGATTTTCAGCATTTTTAATTTCCTTAAGAATTTAGATAAGTCTTTGATTGTTCTCAGATATTTTCAAAAGGATTTAAATGAGCAGCACTTTCAGGCCAAACCAGTGTTCTAATGTCAATGTTTCAAGTTATGTCTTAACACTTCCACTTCTATGGACAGTAGAAATTATCCTGAAAAAGTGAAAATAAATAAATAAACTAATTATTTGAAAATTAGCCAAAAATTCAGAGTAAAGATTTTAGAAAAAAACAATTGCTTTGAACGGACACTGATCAATACGTTATTTTCTTTATACTACTTTAAAATACGAAAATATCTCTTTCATGAAATTGATAAAGAATATCTAACTTTTTACTTAAAATTTTCAACATCAGATTAATAGCGTGGAGGATTTGCGAATTATTGCAATAAATAAATAAGTACAAAACTAATTGTTAACTACGTGAATTAGTTAATAATTTTTCAGAAACAAATAAAAACTCAGAATCAACCATAGGAAAAAAAAAAAAAAAAGAAAAAAAATAGAGGACTCATACTTGCTACATTTAAAACAAGTAACACTAATATAAATTATAATTGTTACTTGCTGAGAGAGGAAATATCCATCTCGGAAGTTGTTTTTATCAACGTTTCAAGAATCGTTACAAGCTCTAAAATATCGCAATAGAACTTGAAGTTAACTTCCCGTTAATGCGATGAAAGAGGTCAATTCCTTTAGCCAATATACAACTCAGCATTCAAATTGACGACCTCCTACTGCGATTGACCTTTTGGGTGTAATGCTTTTCGTATCTTTCATCCTTTGGTCAATAAACCCTAAAGGGGAGGGGCATTTTGAAAAGATTGGACGCAGCAATCGCCCGAAAACTCCAAGGGAAACAACTCCGATTGGCATTGGTCCAAAAGCTGATTCAGTGCGAATTCCAAACTCTGGCGTCGCTGAAAATCTGTAAAATCAAGATTTTTTTTTAATTTTTATTTATTTATTGCAGCTAAGTATGCACTGAACACTTGCTTCATGCAAAAATGGCCTCTAAAAAGAAATCACAATGCTACTTAATAAACACTTACCCCACATAAAATATTATCAGTATTCAAATTGTCAGTGCTTATATCTAAATTTAAGGTGCTCCTTAGCTGAAAGATATTTATATGTAGGTGTATCGCTGTCATCGGAAAAAATTTCAAACTACATCTTCATTTAAAATATGCGTACTACCTCTACCAGCTTGGAGATCAAAAGTTCCAGTTTTGTTCAATCTGTAATATATAAAAGGAATAATGCAGGACTTAATATTTAAGAAAAAATAAGTCATATAACAATTATTCAGAAAACTTTTAACAGGCAATTACATATGAATAAACTTACCTGTTAAACCACCTAGTTACTATTGCGGCTTATATGAAGAATTCATGGAATTTCCCGGATCGATATGACCCCGCAATGCGTCCGTTAAGAATCCACATGGTCTTCTTGGGCGGAGCCAGCTATCAATCATGTAAATACCACGTGGTCTCACTGTTAATGCTAGAATATTTTCTTTTTATATCAGAAACGAATTTGAATATCATGGACTATGTCACGCCCTTCGTAAAACAAGGCCTCACAACTTATTTGTGACGTCACACGTGTAGGATGATTGGCTGCCATGAGCAGAATCCCGTTTTCTTCCTTGATGTTTAGGTATATTTTAAATTCACTTAAAAATAGCTTATTATCAATATTAAGACATTTATCTTGCATAAAATTCAAAATTATTTGTTTTTCCCCTGTGTGAATAAAAGAAACGGCATGGTAAAAAATCTTAAGGTCCTCTATAGCTTATTGACCACTTAATAACATTCAAACTTTCTAAGATTTAAATCACAATGTAAATTTATTAGATATATACATTGGGGTATTATTGTTAGTTTTCTTTGTTTTGTTTTAATGGAGATTTTTTTTATTTTATTAAAAATCGTTTTGTTTTTCTCCTGAAAATATTTTTTAAAGCTTAAAATTAAATTATTCTAATACTTTTTTAAACTTTTGGCGATTTTTTTTTATTGTAGTGGCAGGTAATACATGTATTTTATAAGTTAACATATAACTGTTTACTTCTCAAACTACTTATGAACTTTCAAATAAAATATTAATGCATTTAATATAAAATTTAAATTTTACGCCAACTAATTCTGTTGATAAAAAAAGAATTACTTTCACAGCTTGTTTTTTCACATTAAGAATTGTTTTCATTTAATATATTAGTAATTCATACAATTTAATAAACTAGCTTTTATTATATCTGATTTTACATTTCAATGCATTTATAATTAATTTCAATTCAATCTGTAGAAACAGTAAAAGAAAACACAAATAAAAAAAATCACACACTATTTGAATCATAACATTTTATTTACAGAGAGACAATAACAAAATACATTTTGCTTTCCAACTTTATTATAAATTTCACACAGACAAATGAAAATAATTGTAATATTAAATAAAGTTAAAATACAAACTTACAAATTAATTCTAATTTGGAAGAAATCAATAAAGAATGACTTACCTTAGAAGCTTGAGAAGTGCCTAGACAAATAAAAATTATTTTGTTTGATTTTTGAATTATATTCCATGTATTTGATTTTTCTGATTTTAAAATTAAATCAGAAAAAGTGTTGATTTTTTTCTATCACCTCTTTTTTTGCTATGTCCTGGAGACTGCTATTTAAAGCTGCTTTTAAGTTTTCCCATTTTTTTTACGTGTTGCCCTATCCATTGGAGTCACTCTTCTTGCTTTTGATTCTGAGGAAAAGTATGAAGGTAAATTAGGGAAAATTGAAGATACAGCATCAGGTACAAGCCTAGAAAAAAAAGTGGAATTCTTTAGATAAAAAAATTAGTTTTAAAAATTTAAAACTTAAAATCAAAAACAGAATAGATATTTTTTTTTATTACATAAACTAAAAGCTAACGTATGTTGGACAGTATTAAATAAAATCATATTGAGTATTAAATAATAAAAATTAAAATCAACAGAAACATTCATTCATCCAAAATAAATACCTAGTTCAATATTATGTTGGAATATCTATAGTAATCATTTATACTACCATTCAAGTAATACAATATTCTACATGAATTAATCAATTGATTTTACACGGTATAGAAAATTGATTTAAAAACAGTAACTTTTCATTACTTTTTTTTAAAAAAGTTTCAGATATTTTGTAAAAGTTGCATTCATTTATAATAGTTTGTGTATAACTAATGATATTTAAAAATAATAATAAATATTAATTGTTTTATACATAATCTGATGATTTATAGATAAACAAATAAAAACTACATTTTCTAAACTTATATGAGCATGCAATTCATATTGTTTTTACAACTATATCTAACTTTTTTACATAATATTTTAGAATAAAATATAAGTTTAATCTGCTACAATCTATAGTCATGATATATATAATTAAAAATTAAGTTTTTTTATTCATTAGATGATTTTAAACTTTTTTATAAGAGCATAATAACAATAAATCACTTAAGTACTTTGCAAGATTTTGGTAATAATTTTTAAAAATTTCTAAAAAAATTGCCTTTTTACACTTAAGTGGTACTTGAATAAGTTCGCCTGTACTGGTATGAAACGCTTCTCTAACTGTTAATAACTGATTTTCTTGAAAATGTTTAGCACAAACCTAAATGTTAGCAACAAGTATTAGGCCTAAATCAGATTTTTAAAAATATGTATAAAGTATAATTATAAAGATACAGAAACAAAACATTTTAAATATTAGAAACAAATAAAAAAACTATGAGAAGTAACAATAAAACAAAGAAGTTTTTTATTTAGCTCAAGCAAACAATACCACAGTAATTGGAAGCATAAGCAACTAAATGTAGAGCAAACAAAAATGACAAAAGATAAATGGAAGTTATACACAATTTTAAATGTTTCGCATTTCAAAAGAATTAATTAACTAAAAATTGTACAAAAAAAATCAAACTTACCTTACTAAATTTAGTTGGTACGAAATTGTAACGCTTTATTGCAGAGATCCATGTTCTTCTAGTGTTTTCATCGCTTGGAAACGAAAATACAGAAGCACTGGAGCTATTTTTTGTGTAATTACTTTTACAATTGGGAACACAGCACGCACGAGGCATCTTCATTACGATAAATTAAAATTAATATGCAAAAAGATCAGAAAACTTTCAAACAAGGCCAATAACACATTTCCCTTTCTTCACTACGATAACGACTACCGTGACTAACTGCATTCTTTCACACCACTCGCCTTCAGAATTTTCTACAGAATTCATCCAACCTCATGACGTCACGGGCTGAAAGCGTTGGGAGTTGTGAGGCCTTGTATTACGAAGTTCCTGACAATGTTGGGTACGATCTGGGCTCTTTGCCGAATATTATGATATGTGCCGTTCTCTAGATCTGTTACACCTTCTAATATTTTCTTGGATACGATGTACGTATTAATATTGAATTATCCTCGAAGGCGTAATCATGGGACGGTAAAATCCTAGATGGGCCCACCTCTTGGCGACTTATTAGAAATCTCGTCAAGTTGACTACTAATTGAATAATTGTTATTATTTTTCAATTAAAAAACGATATTTGAAGGCCAGAAATAATAATAAATATAATAAATAAATAATTATAAAATAATAATAATAATAATAATAAATTAAAATAAATTTTAAAAAATCCGTCTAGGTTGATTATTTAATAATAAAATAAAAAAAGAAAGAAAGAATAATAAAATAAAATAAAAATATATAAAAATATATAAAATAAAATAAATGTAATATAAAATAAAATAAATATAATAAAAAATAAAATAAAATAAACCGTCTATGTTGCTACATTGGCGACGTTATCGCCACTCGTTTGGCGAGAATTCAAAAAAACACCAAGAGGTGGGCTGTGCTAGGATCCACCCCATGGGACTTTTGTTTATCAAAAAATTATCAGTCTAAATTTGTTGATATTACGTTTCTGTTGCCAATAAACCTCAAAAAAATAAACCCGTGTCTTCAAGTTATTTAAAATCATCACTATTAAATTAATTTTCACTATTAAATTTCAATCAATTTTCACTATTAAATTAATTACTGCGAATCATGACATCAATAATTTGCAGCATCCTCTTGCTGTAGCATCATGTTCGCGAGACATTGAAATATTTAAAGTTTGCAAAGAAACGCAAAATTATATATTACACAATATAATTTTGAAATAAAGACAAACGCTGTATAAAAAGTCTATGTAAAGCAGCTGTTAAAATTTGAATGCAAACGATAATGATCAATTTATTGATAATGCTATCAGAATTTTGACATTTGATAATATTTTGCAAAAATAATTTCGACTGATATATCGTTTGCTAATTTACAGATTTTTTATGTTTATTTATATCGAATAAAAAATGGTTTTATGAATAACAAACGAAAACATACACACAATAAAAAATCCTTATTGTGTACTTTAAAATGTATATTTTGAAAAAAATTTATTAATTACAATTTTTCCAAAAAAAAAAATCAAAAAGTTTAAAGCAACTCGAATTTATCCTATGTATTTTCGAATTAAATTTTGAATTATTATAATAGAATTCTGACATTTTTCTGTTTATTTACAAATTATTTATCACCATTTAAAGTTTGATGGCCTGTTATTTCTGAATTTTATTTTTACTATAACTTCAAATCGGATTTAAATATTAGAGATATTTATGGAACACAATGCAATGAAAAAATAACTTTTTTTACTTCATTTTCATACTTATTTACTTGGACTGACTTTAAAAAAATCATACAATAGGTATTCCTTAAAAGTGCGTTTCACAACAAACAAACAAAGTTATTAAAAATCAATATATCTTACAATCCAAATGAAGAAAAATGTAGATGCCTTGCGCCCCAAATGCATCGTTTACAGCGAAAATAGAAAATTTAATATTACTACAAAACTAATTGTACGAATAAGCTAAAATTTGGTATTGATTTATAATATACCAATGTACATCGATTTCTATCAAAGTTTACCAGCGTTGCTATTCAAACATTTTAATATCAAAATGTTTATAATATTTTTTAAGTTCAAACTAGCCTTAAATTTAAAAATATAAATCGATAGTGTGTTAAATATTTTAAATTAAGGAATTCTAGATCAATATATGTATTGTTTTGCAAGCTTTCAATTAAAACCCATATTTTTATTTTAACATTAGACTCATAATATCATACTCTAAAAACTTCAAAACTTATGGAACTAAACTGATAACGCTTGGTGTTCGAACATAAATTTTGATTTAAATTTGAAACATTTTGTAAAAAAAATTGGTGTTGCCATTGGATATCTTAAAGTTATTTTCTGCACAGTGGCATTTTTTTTTGTTTTGTTTCAATGTGTGATAAAAATTATAGAATAATAATGGGTGTTTTTTTTTTTGTTTGTTTTTATTTCTTCTGTCAACTGTGCATTATTATTCATTTCGCAAAAATACTAAAAATCAGTTAACATTTCTTTTCTGTCTGTAAAATATTAATTTTAACAATAAAAATAAGCTTTCTTTCAGACAATAAAGTGTTTAATTGTATTTATTTCCCTCATTTAACAAGACTCAATGTGCTATTTAAGTTGACTTTCAATTTAGACTAAACTTTCAATACTTCGGAATATTCTTTTGAGAAAATGAATCAATATTCTGTAAGAGTTATAGAAGGTTGAATTAAATTGAGTTACTCCACAGTTAAATTTGTTATGCAATAGAGTAACAATTGATTGCAACACGTAGAATGTGAATTCACAAATGCTTTTAAAATGTTATAAGAATAAAAATACTTATTCCGACGTCTAACTAATATTGAATTTTTATATATTTAAATATGAAGCTACCGCTGAACAGAAAATATCAAACATCTCTCAATGTAATTATGATTCTATGATCAAAATTTGTACTCCGGGTAAGTCATATCACTGATTCTCCGACCCGCCCGAAGGTTGGTAAATAAACCGATAAAATAACAGAATGATCAAACCGCCGCAATTGCAACAGAGGCTGGAAATGTAGAGTCCTAAGGGCCATCACCGGCCACGGTACAACCCTTCCTTAAGGAGGTACGTTCCGTCATCGATGGGTGGAACCAGACCTCCACCTTTTTGTGTACTCTCCAGGGTTGTGAGAATCAACCACCATGCCGGAAGCTTCTCATCCTCATTTCGAAGACCCCCCCCCCGAGGGGGGGTTGTACTCCGGGAAATTTTCCGTTGAGGAATCTATTCGTGACATCTAAAAAGGTTATTATCATAGGAATTATTTAAAATTTGTACAGTTTTAAATATATGCAAAAGTCGTTATGAACATTTTAGGCACATTATCATTCAGTATCAATTATTAAAATGGCAATTTTAGTTTCGATATGCAATGATAGACTGCAACATAAAGCTGGAAGGTTTCTTTTATCCTCGGTGACTATACAACACATTTACCATTCCATTATAAACATTTGATATTTATAGCTTCTCAAGTCGCAAGCAAAACATTTACAGTAGCTGTTGTTGATGAGACGCATGACGCTGCAAATGTAAAGTCGTTAATTAATGCTTTTAATAAACCAAGTTAGAACAATACTTTTAGCAAAGCCTTGCCTTTCTGAAAAATGCATGCGTGTAAAGCGAAAAATGAATGCTCCTTCGCTTCAATTATATTCACAGTTATTATTTATAGCAAGTGGTAACTGAGTGCTCCTCGCAATAAATGGAAAGTTGCATCAGTAATAAAGCAATGCTCATTACATAAGGCAAATTGTGCAAAAAACATTTTGTATTACTATACAGATTCCCTATTTATAATAAAAATGAATGTGTATGTGTTGGCGCTATACAGGGCAGATCTATAGTTACCAAACTTGGACCATATGTACCTTGAAGAGTGGGAATGCATACCTCGGTGCAATTGTTTCGAGATTTTAAATAAAATTTTAATTAATTCAAACTTAAACTAGGTTTTGTTGTTTTTACGCGATAATTCCCGAAAATATCTCCGCGACGAAATTATTTTTACACCGTTTTAAAGTCCAAAAATTATATTTTTAATAATGCCAATTTAGTTTCTATGAAATTCTTTAGTCCTGATTTATTTAACTTTTGAAAGTATATTTAAGTCTATTTCGTAGCAATATTATCATTCTTGTGAATGAAACTGAAATCGTTTTCGTTGCTTGACTAAATATTTGACCGCGCAATTTTCTTCCATTTTTAAAGTTTTGGAAGGATTCTGTTAAATATTTAGGTAACTTACAAGACGAATAAAAAAGTGTAGTTATAATACCGCTAAATTTAAGCTAGTTGAATTGAACGTAATAGCACTATAATGTTATGGAGCTAGTCTGAATTAAAAAAGTTCACATGCATAATGAACAGAATATATGTAAAGCAGTTGAAATAACACGACTTTAACGTCAGATAATTTTTCGAAATCATGGATATACAATGTATCTGAAATAATATATAATCACTTTCCCCACTGAACCAGCTGATCTTTTAAGGCGACTGCTGTATAATAAAAGTTTTTAAAGTTGACGGTATCAAATTTATATCTCCAATATTTTCTCATCGCCAAATGTATATTGCATTTCTAGAGCGGAATCTCCAAGCAAAACGAATGGGCTAAAATTGTTGTATATTCAAAAATTCAGATCAGGTGCAGTCATAAGGGATAAAGGTACTCAAATCTCATTAGGGGTTGAAAATAAAAACCCGAAAATACCATGAGATAACAAATAAATAATAAAAAAAAGGGTTTAATACTGTGATGTTGCTTCCCAGCATAGTTCAATCACTGGAAAGACCGCTTTACGATCAGATCTGTTGGATGCTGATTGGATGCCAAATCAGTGACCCCAGGCTTGGCGGCACTCTTGGCGATTATTTGGCGAGAAAATAGATAATACTGGAATCTTCCAGAATTTTAGTGATAGAGCCAATAGGAACCGAGGTATGCCTGATTGTTCCAATACTTTCTCTGGCCAGCAAGCTCCTGTCGAAGTCAGTCGTGTAGAGATACGTGTATTCAATAGTGGAAAGAGCCAGCGGCGAATAGTTGGATCAGTCCAACGAAGAGCAAGTGTTGTGTGGAACCCAAGAGATTGCTAAAGTGAGTTGTGTGCCGAGTCCTGGTGTTTATTGTTGAAGCAGCCTCGAGTAGTGTAAGGAGTAGCTCGTTATATCGTAGTGAGTCGGCACTTGGATACAGCTAAAGCGAGGAGACAGTGGAGAATTGCAGCCGTTTGGAGAGACGGTAGAGAGTAGCTACGTAGATTACCTCCTCTTACTGAATTCTGTCCGTCCAATTTATGTGCTGTGGTTGTTATTACTACCGATTACTTCTTGTGAGCTACTGTTTGTTGTAATGTGCTACTGTTTGTTGCTTGTGTTCGCCTCGGCTGTATATTTGTTGTCTGTGTATTCGTGTCCTTCGTGTTTAATAAAAGTTGTCGTTTGTTACCTGTTGATTGTGTTTCTTCATCGACCAAGAATCGAAAGAATCCCTCGAATCCCATAACAACACGTACAAAACCGATGAAGAAGTTGGAGTCACGGGTTAATTTAAGATATATTTTTACATGTTTAAATTCTATTAATTTCATCTCAATACATTCCTCCTAACTAAAACGAACAGAAAAGTAAATATTGCTTTCATTCTGTTGATGTTATGTTTATTAATTGCGTTTTCGTAATTTCAGATTTGATTTAAAATTTTACGAAGAAGAGTTTATGACTGATTTCAGATTTCACTTTTTTAAAAGTTAAATTGAAAATTTTTTTTAAATTTAAAAAAAAATGGCAGCAATTTTTGACGTTTGTAAGACAATCTGAAATAGAAAAAGAAATTTAGAGAAATAAAATGTTCACCAAATGTTTGATTATATTTAAGCTCTTGATTATTATTATTATTATTATTTGGTAATTTCATGTGAAGCATGTTCTCTATTGTTAAGAAGGATTGGTCACCGCTAAGTTCGAAATTTAGCCCCTTCCTTTACACCACGTTCCCCGTCTCTGAATGCGTATCTCAATGTTTCAAAATTACTCTATTAAATTTAAAGTAAACTTAGGTTTTCTCCATAAAACTTTTTTTCTCTCTTTAACTTAATGCAATTCTATCTTTACTACTATTATAAATGTGAAAGTTTGGATGGATGGATGTTTGTTAGTCAATCACGTCAGAACGGCTGAACGGAATTAGATGAAATTTAACACAGAGGTAGATTATAGTCTAGAATAGGACATAGGCTACTATTTATTCCGGTTAATTGAATGGTTAATTGTTTATTAATTAAAAACTAACTTTCCCGCCAAAAGTCTTTATTTCCCCACCGCCAAATGAGTAGGGCTTCAGTTGTTTTTCTTTCCCACGCTGAAGAGGCTAGGCTCAACATTTTCCAACCAATTATTTCAAATTATTCTGTTTATTTTCTTAATGTTTGATGCATTTAAAATTAAAAATTGTTAATGAATCGATCTTTCGGATTCATTCTGAAGTACTTTTAAATTAAAATAAAACAGAATAAAGGAAATTAAAAATTTCTAATCTGCATTGCATTAACCTAACTGGCGTAGAAAATTCACGCATGTGCGTTACGCCAACTGACGTTGAAAATTCACGCATGCGCAGTGTGTTCTGATTGGTGACAACTGTGTTTTCATTTTAATTGAAAGTTTAAAAAATATGCGTATTATACTGCTGTTGCTATCTATAAATAAATCGATAGACTTGGCTTGATTTTAAAGAAGCACGGACTTGATTTGCTGATTTGTTTTATTTCAGGTATACTATGTAAATAAATTGCTTTTAGATTAATCGAATGCTTTTGTAATTAAATTGTATTTATATCTATACTACTATTATAAATGTGAAAGTGTGGATGGATGTTTGTTAGTCAATCACGGCAGAACGGCTGAACAGAATCGGAGGAAATTTAGCTGAGAGATAGATTATAGTCTGGAATAGGACATAAGCTACTATTTATTCAGTTTAATTGAATGGTTAATTGTTTATTAATTATAAACTAACTTTCGCGCCATAAATCGCCAAATGAGCAAAACTTCAGTTTTTCCCCCCCCCACGCCAATGAGATTAGGCTTAACATGATTTTGACTATTATTTCAAACGATTCTGTTTATTTTCTTAGCATTCGATACATTTAAAATTAAACATTGGGAATTAATCGATCTTTCGGATTCATTCCGAAGTACTTTTGAATTAAAATAAAACAGAATAAAGGATAAAAATTTATAATCTATATTGCGTTACCCCAACTAGCGTAGAAAATTCATACATTTGTGTTGCCCCCATTGGCATTGAAAATTCACGCATGCGCAGGAGTAACAAAAGATAAAGCCATTGATGCTATAAATTCCAATCTATTTCCACGTATACAAAGTCACGGGTAAAAGCTAGTATCCATATAATTTTAATTTGAAAAAAATCTGAAGAAAATAATTAATAGTTTAATAATCAAAAAACATTTTAATATTGTGTTTATGAAATTTCTTAAGGATCCAAAAAGCAGTTTTTAATCCCCCCCCCCCTAAACGATGAGAAAGTATAGCAACTATCGAAAAATCGGACATCCTTGAGCTTCATATAAAATATCTAAATATCATATATTATATTTAAATGATATGCGCGGTTACATTTGTCATGTGACATTATTGCAAATCGTAAAATAAAGTGCCGATATATTATAAATGTTTGTGATGGAACTGTGACTTCTCACATATTGAATTCAATACAAATATCCCGTTTTACACAGAAGCAAGATATATGCCGGGTTTACATCCTGCCAGTAGGAAGCGTATGCGCAGAAAGGGACTGATTTATGTTTGCCACAATTTCATAAGATAGATTCATGTATTCCATGTTTGGCTATAAATTACTGTTTTGGCATCCCTGAATATTTCTTTTTCACTGCGCATCGTATTAAAATGATGGATATTTACACACACACACAAACCATGGTAAAATACAAAAGAAAGATAACATACGTAAATTTGGAAAACCATAGAAAAGAAATGGCAAATGAAATGAAAAAAACATCAACCTCGCATCAGAAAGAACAAAGAGCAAAGAATGTCGGAATTAATTTATGAAAAAAGATCAATTTTTTGACAACAAAAAAACCGTCAAATGCTACAAACGCATGCGCAGTAAAAAAAACTAAAAAAAACGGCATATTGTTGTCCCATCTGAACAAATACTTGTCATCGACCGAACAACATTTTTCAGCCTTTGTATGCATGCGCTGCCTACGGGCCGTCTTATAACTGGCGGAGTGTAAACCCGGCATTAATCATGGGATATTGCAGAGATGATAGAATGTTGAATAAAAAGACCCGAAAAATGTGCAAATATGTCTGCAGCACAGTGTGGCCATGGATATAGAATTCTTTTTACAACAACGTTGCCATTCACAAAAAGGCAAATTTGATAGCACCAGAAATAAAACTGGTTGCCAGAAACAATAGTAATATATAAGATGATAACAAAATGCACTGAGGCAATGCACAAAGTATAATAAAAGTAAATATTATCAAAATACAAATATTCTCAAAATACAAACACAAATTTTATGATTATGTCTACTATGCATTTACATCATTATCATGAAATTAATGTTCTTGTGATGATAAAAGAATTTTTGGCAGTATCTTCGTAGATGAGTCAAGACTCGGGAATATCCATGTATTTTTTCATTTATGAATTCTAGATTAAATTTATTTTAAATGATACTGCATTCATCTCTAAAACAGATAAAATATTGTCATGAATTTTTATAAGGAAGGTATCCATCCATTCTATCGACTTAGATTTTTTTTTTTTTTTTGCTCAATCTAATAACTTTTATCTTTATACATGATAAAAATTTAGTGTATATGTTAATTTCTTCAAAATCTCATACATCATCGCCGCTCCTAAAAACCTATTAAGACTGATTGCCAACTTTTTTATCATAATTTATCTCTCAATAACCAAGAACATTCACAGCGTTTTGGTTGTTCTAAAATAAGAGTTCTCAAAGCTGTATTGTAAGAGTGACATTCGGTTTTTCTGCAATAAATTATATTTGAAATTATTTAGTATTCAAGCTGGTAATTTCAAAACTAAAAATATTTATAAGGTATAAGTGTTTATGTTTCCTAAAATTAACTATTTTACTTAATAAAATTTTAATTGAACATTTTCTATATAGAAACAAAATTCTAGAAAGCAAACAGCAAAATTTATTACTTGTTCTTAAAAATAATAATTAAAAAAAATGTGGTCGTATCTTGTTTACATATTTTATAAAATGTGTACATATAATTCATCATGGTCATGCTGATGCCATATTGTTATGATTCAAAGGAATTGTGTAATTTGGGCTCAGTCGCATTTGCGCGTATTCATTAACTAGTGTTATATGCAGTCAGACATCATAATGATTCCACATTGTAAATTTTATTTCTGTCTATAAGATTTAGAGATTTCAAGGAAATCAATGACAGTGTGAGAATGACATTTTATGTCTCTGATTATGACGTTATGCAGCTTTCCTGGAAGAGTACTAATGTCCCTGGTTTTCGTTCTTCTTAAACGAGCGATTGTTATTGCGTTTTCGAAAAGTGTTGAAAATGACAAATAGGATGAGGGATTTTGCTAAAAGTTTATTAAAAGGAAATATATGATACAACTTTGCCTACATAATATTGGTGCAGTCTACATCAGTTCAGTTCATGCAGTCTAATGAACTGACGTATAATTTCAGTTTAATACAAATTCATTTTTTTTATATCTTGATGCATTTGCATAACAGAATTGAACAAATTCATAAAAAAATATTTTAAATTCAAATTTAAATGGATATCAAATAACATTCTGTTTTTTCACTTGTTCTCAATTGTTTTTCGGTTTGTATTTTATATCTGTTAATATAATATAATATAATGTAATACACTGGTGTGCAAAACTTAAGCAACAAAGCAAATTTTAAACAGATAGCCATGAAATTGCTGAAAAGGAGTTCTTGCGATCAGTTCAATGAACACGTAATTCAAGAGAAAGGTCATTCGTATGCAAATATCAGGAACAAAACGTCACAGGCGACGTGAGCGTACGCAAAACACGCGCGGAAGGCGCGCGCAGCTCAACACTACAATAAAAGGAAGGACGGAGACGCAATTAAAGACATTCGCTGCAAGTGCACGTGAGTTAATTCGTGAAATATGACTAGCAGAAATCACCTGGACGATTTCACACGTGGAAGAATGATCGGAAAGCTGGAGGAGAGGCGTAATGTGACCAGTGTAGCTGAAGAGTTCGGAATCAACAAAAGTGTCGTTTCGCGCGCTTGGAAAGCCTTCCAAACCACAGGTACAGCTGTGAGAAAGGTTGGTGGTGGCCGCCCCAGGAAAAAAACTGCAGTGGATGACCGATATATCGTCCTGCAAGCGAAAAGAACCCGAAACCAGTCAGCAAGCGCCATTGCTCAGCAACTGTGTGCAGCAACGGGGCGACAAGTGTCGCGTTTTACTGTGTCCAGACGCCTTCACAAAGGTGGCCTATTCGCCCGCCGTCCTGAACGCTGCATCCCTTTGACAGTTTCCCACCGGCGGCACCGTTTAGAGTGGTGCAAGGAGCACAAAAACTGGACATCTCATCAATGGAGTTGTGTCCTCTTTACAGATGAGAGTCGTTTTAGTGCCACAAGCGATTCCCAACGCCAGTTGATTTGGAGAGAGGTCGGGACACGGTTTCATCCCAGTAACATCACGGAAAGAGACCGTTTCGGTGGTCCTGGAGTTGTCGTCTGGGGAGGCATTATGATGAACGGGGGGACTGAGCTTCACGTTTTCGACAGAGGTTCTGAAACTGGATATCGCTATTGTCAGGAGGTGATCCTTCCCCATGTGCGTCTGTTCCGAGGTGCCATTGGATCAGACTTCGTTTTTATGGATGACAATGCACGGCCACACAGGACTCATGCTGTTGAGGAGCTCCTGGAAAGTGAAGATATCAGTCGAATGGATTGGCCGGCATGCTCCCCTGATTTAAATCCGATAGAACATGTGTGGGATGCTTTGGGGAGACGCCTTGCGGCACTATTACATCCTCCTGGGAACACCCGACAACTTAAACAGATGCTGATTGAGGAATGGGCACTCTTACCTCAAGAACTGTTGGACAATCTGGTGCTGAGTATGGGGAGACGGTGCGAAGCAACCATTGCAGTAAGGGGAGGGCATATCCCATACTAAGGAACATCTGCTCGCTGTTCTTCCTCTTGGACAGACAATCATGTGTAACGATACTATGAGTTCAATAAAGCCTTTTTTTGTTTGATTCCATACTGTATGTATTGTATTCATTTCTGCGCAACTATGCTTTCGTCATTCTTTCAGAACAAAATGCTGTATCTCATTTCTGAATTTTATATATCTCCAATTTCACTTTCGGTTTAATTAATCCTTTTGTAAAAATAATTTGTCATCAATACTGCGTATCAAATGAAAGTGATACTTTTGCCCTTATCAGAGGTCAAAATATGTATTTCATGTGCACGTGGCCAGAAATCCTATGTTATGTAAGACTTGTGATCTTTTGGTTCGGCCCTTTTCCTTCTTTCTTATTTCTTCTTTTGTGCCGCACTGCGTCTGCTTGTAAATAAATTGCTTTCATGAAAATGAAAATTAAAATTAATTTAAAAAGTAAAAAGTATCTTCAATGACTTTAAACATGGATTCGAAAAGCATTATATATATATATATATATATATATATAATATATCACCCTTCAAGAATAGGAAATTGCTTGATTTCATAAATGTTAGTTTTTTAATAAAATAATACTTCAAGTGATTCTTTTAAGTATAGTCTTGTTAAAATATTTAAAAATAGAAATTTCATCAAAATCAAACAAGTTTATATATAATTTCATTTGCATAATCAATTATTTGGGATATTTCTTAAATTATTTAATAATTTTCGAGGTGTCGTGAGAAACATTTGCTACTTTGTGGTCTAATTGGAAATACTCCGTGCTAAATGAATGAAATCTGAAAATGTGCAGCGATACCTCTATAGGCGGACATTTGATAGCAAATAAAAAAATATTTATGATATTCTTATGAAACAATAAGTCTTTGTACTGAGTGAATTATGGAATGTTCTGGAGTTAGCTGAATTGACTATTTTATAATTTATATAAAGGAACATTCTGGTGAATCCAACAATGAACTTATTATTTGAGTAAAGTTACAAAAGAAACCAACGCCTCTGAAAGACTTAAGGTTATAAATGTAAAAATACCGAAAAAATGTTATTGAAATAAAAGGCGATTGAATTTTCATTCTACTGAAGATATGATTTTGGGAATGCTTAATCGGGTTAAGATATCAAATAACAGATTATTCATAAAAAATGCTTATTCTACATCGAGTAAACAATTGTTCCCATAAAAGGTTTGGTCTGAAACTTCAGTTTGCTAATGTGAAAGAGGAAAAGGAGAGGGGAGGGAGCGGAAAGACCACCCAGTGGTAGGAGTAGGGGAGATTCTATTTCCCCAGAAGTAAGTGAACCTCCTGCAGATGTGAAGGGGGTGAGGTCGCTTTGTTATTTTTCTAAACACTTCTCACGTGTACTCTTTGAAAGTGGGACAGAGATAAATTTTAAATATGCTATGCTTAGAATAATTGGGCGCTTGGAGGGTTAAAACCATTAACTGCAAATATTTTCCCCCTTTCCCAGATGTTGCAGTTTTTCGAACAACGAATTCGGATTTCAGTTCAATTTGGAACTATACATTGCTGTATTGCTAATATGAGAGAAAAAGTTTGAAATTGAAGAGTTGGGGGAGGGAAGTGGTCAGTCAGTAAGACAAGATAACCTTGGCTCCACACAGCTGCAGGGAAAAGGGAGTGTAAAATGCCCGTTTGTTTTTTTTAAATTTAAACTGTCTCCCGCATGAAACAGATGCCCTTTTTCACACCATTTAAAGCAGGAAATAGGGTCATAAACATCCCCCTCCTCCTCCATCTTCCATTGAGAGAGTAAGAGTTCACCGTCTTTCCTTCCCGAAGAATACTCTAAGGGTTCTCGATTTGGTCTCCAAATGGAGAAGTCGTGTGTCGAGCGAGCTCCGTCCCCGACGGAGCGGGAGTTGCTTTTGCGGGTGATAACACCAACAAAGGAAACAATGCCTAGAGCAATGACCCCCCCGGACTGGTCCTTATCAGGACCTTCGCGGAAAGGGGGATCAAAGCTCTTCTTCCGATGAAGAGTTAATGGAAGTGAAGGAAGTAGATAAAGATCCAAGGAAGAGTACCACTAATGAAGTCCCGAAGGAACAGAGGCCGATTTCCCCCTCATCAATTGTCATCACAGAGGATTACATCGCTGCCCACAGCTTAGAAATTACGCAAGCAATATCGTTAAAGGAAAACCTCGGGAACTGGGCCCAGGCCCTAGCTGCGGCCAAAGATGAAACATCACACAGCCAGGTCAAGAAGGAGATCTCACAGGTGAGCGGCTGTTTGAACAATCTATTAGTTAAGTTAGGGATACCCCTTTTTAAGCTCCCTGAAAATGTAAGAAAGCTTAACGCAATATGCGAAAAAGTTAGGATAAAAAACGCTCAGTCCAATGCAACCTCAAATGAGTGTAAAAATAAAAATAGTATTAATGACAATAAATGTAAAAATAATGCCAACCCAGCTGCTAAAACTAATGTTAAAACTACGCCCAAAAAGAAAATAAATCTCAGTGGTAATATAATAAATAAACAGCAAGCTTCGCCGAAAGGCAGCCCAATAAAAGAAAGAAAAAAGAGAGTAGCCGATGAGGATGGGTTCATTGCCCCGGCGGCCCACCTCATCAGAAAAGTTAAAAACCTAAAGCTAAATAATGAGCAAAATAATTCTGAAATTAAAACCAAGCAAGTTCCAGAAGGAATTGAAGAGGTTGTGTTGGACTCTGAGGTCGATGCTGAAATGCCTCCTGCACAGCCAAAACAAAGAAGAGTGCCGCCCTTCTTTGTCACCCCCCGAGCTGATTTTAGGACTATGTTAAATATCTTGAAATTACAGGCTCCTTCCCTACGCTCAGTTATGAGCAATAAATTTCTAAAAATTACTGTAGAGACTGAGGAAGAGCACCGAAGCCTTTCCCATCTCCTCGAAGCTCAGGGTGCTGAGTTCAAAACCTTTATGCTCAAAACCGATAGGCCCATAAAGGTTGTACTTCGAGGACTTCCCTCCTGCACTCCTATTGAGGAAATTAAAGAGGAACTTCAAAAGGAAGGGTTCACAGTTGTTAGTATCACTCAACTGTCTAAATTCCAGACCAAGTCACCGATGCCGTTGTTCTATGCACAAATTGCAAACGGCCCTCTGTCAGAAACGGTTTACACTCTGACTGAAATGTTTGGCACCAAAATTTCAGTAGAGCGTTACAGAGGAAGGAAGGGGCCTTCTCAATGCTGGCGGTGTCAGGGCTTCTTCCACAGCTCTGAAGCATGCAAGCTACCAATTAAATGTGTAAAATGTGCAGGACCTCATAGAGCTAAAGATTGTCCATTAGCTTATGAGGATAAACTAACTTGTGCTAACTGTGCAGGAGATCATGCGGCGAACTGGCGCCAATGCCCCCGTTTCCCTAGACCAAGTGGTAGAAACAACACCACTACTAACTTCCAAAAATCCCACCCCTCCAAAAAATCCATATGGGATTTACCCAAGACGCAACGACCTCTCAAAAATTTCAGAAAAGTGGAAGAGAATGTGTCGTTTTCAAAAATTCTGACTAATTCAGAGTCAGAATTCCCTTCATTAGAGACCCCAGTGGAGAGCGAAAAAATCTCATCAGCTGCTAAA
>JAPMOR010034719.1:0-35311 GCA_026543865.1 Argiope aurantia | reverse complement strand
TGGTAAAATCACAGTAGCTAATAAAAAGCTTCTAATAGCGTTTCAAAGCAATTTATTTAAAATATATATATATTTTCCTTGCCAATTAAAAAAAAACATTAAAAATAAGTAAGAATTTATATATTATATTCATGTAAGATATTGTGTTTATGTTTTGACTGTTTCTTTTATAGATTTGTTTATTGGGCGGAGGAAGGTGTGGAGAGGTTAAGAAATGTACACTTAGATATATTTTAAATTATTCTATATTTCAACATTGGAAGGAATGTTATCTCATATCTATAAATTGTAATGACATTTGTAAAAAATTTTGTTACAGATATTTAATCTACAGCATTACCCTACACATAAGGGGTACAGGAAACGACAAATAAAAACGGCGTAGGGTCGCGAAAAATTTGTTTCCATCTTAATCTATTAACAATCCTGATTAGACTGAGGAAGCTCTTTTTAATGAGTTTCTTTTTCGTTCAGCGCAAAATTATTCTTGTAATAAGAAATGAATTTAGAAAATTATTTTTAATAATTGAAAAAAATAAGATAAATTGCATTGTTTCGGTCCAAATGAAAACTTGTAATAGAATTTCGATTGCATAATTTATTTTATCCTCTTTAGAAGAATAAAAGATAGTGTATGAATAAAAGTATTACCGGCAAATCAATGAATTTCTGCAGCAAATTTTCAGCTTATAGTGCAACCTACCTTTCTTAAATGGATAACCTTAGATTAAAATTCCGAGATTGAAATCTTTTCAATTTTCCCGCATAATTTCATAAATGAATTAAATTCATTATCTGTTAAAAACTAGAGTTCAGCTATATTTATATCCCATTTTGAGGCAACACGAATGCTATTTTGGAATGGACCTCGAAATTTTGGATCATTAATGAAGTTCATTATTATGACGTCATAAAATGGACAGAATCTGTTTCCGGCAAACCCTTCTGATAACTGGTGCGGTCTCTCTATTGTGGATATATGTGACTCGGCAACAAGTCACTTTATATCAAAATAAAAAAAAAGCTTCATTGCTATACAATTAAAAGTTATCTCTAGAAATGAACTTTGGAGAGGGTAGGGGCGTCAGCTCAGGTGTCGTCCTCATCATCTGTTCAAAATTCTGAGGTTCATCCTAAAATAGACCTAGTGTTGCTTTAAAACGGGTCGTTAATATAACCAAACTAAATTAAAAACTAGAAATCAGCAAAAAGAATTTTCTTGTGATTCAAATCTCTAAAAGTGGGAACATTTTTTTTCTTAGCATTACCTTAGAGATTTATTCCTTTTTATCATAATTTTGAAAGGTTTTTTTTCGTGTAAATTTAGTTTTGCTTTCTAAAACAGAAAAAAAAATATTGTAAATTGTTTTACCCATATACTTCTGTGTTAATTAACTTAACTTATGGAAGAAATTAGATAAGAAATTAGAATTTATATTAGAAGCAGTTAAAAACTTTTGGTTTTTTTTCTCAATTTAACTAAAAATTAACTTGTAGATGATTAGAGCAACCTGCTTTTTGTAGTCTTTATTTCATAAGAATTATTTTTTTCACATTACAAGCCATCCTAGTAGACAAACTGAATAAAAAATATTATTAATTCTTTCAATTTTTATCATATATATAACTCCTCCTCAATAAATTATCCTTCTTTAAATTATTATAGACATTCTTGGATCTTTAATTCTTGTATCTTTAATAGTATTACGCATTTCTATTTATTGAGTGCATGTAACTCAATAAATAGAAAAGCGTAATACTATTAAACATGAAGATAAGGCTTGTCTTTTTGTGGTTTATTGGTAACATCAACTAATTTAGACTGAAAATTTCTAATAATTTAAATAATATTTGATAGATAGAAGGCATATGATTACACCACAGTATTCAAGAAAATATTACGCCATAGTTTAGTAAGCCTAGAAAGTTACTTAATATTCGGCAAAGAGCTGAGATCACACTCAACATAGTACATGACATTCAAGTTTACTGCTGTTGGAAAAGAAAAGAATCTATCATGAACAGTGAGACCACATGGTATTTACATGATTGACAGCTGGCTCCACCCAAGAAGACTACGAGGTTAACTGAATTCTTAACACCCATGACTTTATAGTGGCGTTAAAAGCATAAATGTACAGATAATCTATTTTCTAATTTAATGTAGTTTTTCGTTTCACTCTGTTTTCATTTTTTTTAATTCTTTACACAAACCACCAGATAACAATTCAGAATCCTTTTTCGGCTGATTTTCAAGAATAGGAGAAAATCAAGAGATTAAATATTTGCCGTAACAATTCAAACGATTTGAATTTCATCGGAACAATGAAAACCATTTTTTATAATTGTTCAAAAACATATACATATTTAAAAAAACTGTCAACATACAGAAAGAAATGACATTGCAATTAAATTGAGGCCACTAAAATGATAATTTTTAACGTTTAAAACAGTGTAAAAATAGTTTTTTCCATAATATTCCAGAAAAGTATTAAAGTAAAAAATCCTCCAAAATTTTGCTTCATTTTTTATCATTTAATTTTTTTTAAAATCGCACCGACGCGCATATATCTACTCTTTAAAATATATGTATGAAAAATTTTATAGCTGAGAACGGCAACGTACATATAGAGAGAGATATACGTACTTTCTTCTTTTATAGTAGGATATGATTTGCATGAAAATATATTCAATTGCCTCCATGTTTACATTCCATAAAATGCTATTATTAAATACATTTTTTTTGTCTTTTTCTTAAATGCATATCACTTCTTGGAACAAAAGGAACATTTGAATCAAAATGTTGGGCCAATTAATTTACTGGTTCATTTTTTATTAATGATATAAATATTTCCAACCTAATTAATCTAAAAGCTAGTATACTATACAAAAAATTAAAGCCAAAATGACCCGAAAAGAAGAAACATTTGGAATTAACTTCATTTTATTTCGCCTTGGGAGGCATAATTTGTACAAGCGGGCTAAACGCAGAGTGCATATGTTCGCATCCGAACACAAGAGCTATGTAACAGAAAATTTTCCCTTCAGTGATTTTACTATGGGATTCTGATAGGATTTTTTAAATACATGTTGACTTAGGAAAGGGAACCTTAGGTATCTTTTAAAGAAATGTGGGGACTTTTATCTCTCCACTCATGGCGTAGAATTTGCCGATTCAGCCACTTTTTAGAGTGTGATTTAGAAATAATTAAATCAAAAAGTAGAAATCAGACCAAGAAATGTGAGAGAAGTTTAAAATAAAGTAAGAATGGGCTAATTTAAGATAAAAAAAAGGAAATTAATTGAGGTTTAAAATAAATTGAATTGATATCATTGTATATATGATTTTATATATTTTCAGCTACGATAATCTAATACAAACTCACTAACTGTGCATACTCACAAGTGTATATAAAGGTTATTACTCAAACAATGAGATAATTGTGTACATCTTGAAAAATTCATTAAGATTAGATAGTGCGACGTATAGAAATAAAATCTGCATTGCTAAAAAATAATATTTTTAATTTTATTTTGATGAAATCATGACTCTTGTGGGATAATATACTCCCAAATTGCAGTGTATAATGTTTAATCAATTAATTTTAAATTACAGATTTAATTAAAATTTTAAAAACCGTGTTTAAATGAGCATCTAATGCATAACAAGTCTATTTAGATTATTCTAATTTCAATAATCTATTTTGTAGAAAATTTTGCACAATTTTTAATCGCGCAGTTTACAATTTAGAATGCACTTTGTATTATCATATGAAAAATAGATATCAGTCATCGTTCTTTCATCGGCCACACATGGTATCTTATCTTTAAATAAAAGCAATATGAAAAAAATAAATGATGGTTTATTTCATGCTAGCCGCCTTTGGCGACCAGCCGGTTCGCCAGTATTACCACTCGCTACAATTTTCAATTAAATATTTTAAGTAACTGGTCTCTTAATAGATTCTCAAACAAAACATTTTTAATCTTCAAATTTTGATAGTCATACCAAACTTATACTGTTGTTTAGATCGTTTCGTTCAATTTACTATATATATTTTGCTAATTTGTTGTCATTTCCGGTAAAACTTCAACTTTCATTTAAAGTGGAAATGATGAAATTGCAATTAATATAAAGATATTTTTTAATAAAACCAAGCATTTTATTTTATTTATCGATGGAAAATCTAAAATTATCCTTTTTTATTGAATAGTGATATTCAAATTTTCATAAATCAGTTAGTTTAAGTGATTGATTTAGTTAATTGGAAATTAACTCTTTTTATTTAAAATATTAATGTTTCAAGAACATTTTGTTTATCTTGATTTCCAAAGAAGAAGCTTTATGTAAAATCAAAAATTCGTTATTTATTACAGCATTTATTGAATTGAGTTACATAAAATATAATCATTTTCCATTTAGACCATATTAGCAGATTTGTGTCTTACTAAAGGTTTTCAAATTAGCTGTGTGGCCCTGATTTGAATGGATATCAAGTTCATATTAGACAAAACTTGCCTTAAAATAAAACTGATTTATTGGATTAATAATATAGAGAGTGTAAAAGATCATAAAATAATTTTTCTTGAATTTATTTTTTAGAAAAAATAACATTTCATATTTGTTTCATTTCCTACAGACAAGTGCCGAAAATTATATTTTTACAGATTTCATTTCCAAAAAAATGTAATTTATTTTTAATTGGAGCTTTAATCAATGTGATGGCAACACTTTGAAAAAAGCTAATTTTTTCCCATGAATGCGAAACGTGTTTAATTTTAATTTTTATTTTTTACAAAAAAAATTATTGAAAAACATAGTTAAAATATTTATTTAAAAATTCATTAAAAATAGAAATTTAATTTTAAGATTAAAACATTGGTATCATTTAAAAGATAAATTTTTGATCTTTAACTTGATGTAAAAATCTTTTTTGTGCGGTAATATTTTCGGAAGTTATAGCAGAAACACGTCAAAATTTCGCTTAATTTTTAAATAAATAAAATTCTAGTTAAAAATTCGAAAAAAAAAAACCCAGGTGCACATTCCCGGCCTCCAAAGTATACACATGCCAAATTTGGTAGCTGTAGGTTGAATGGTCTGGCATGTAGAGCGTCAACAAACACACACAGACATTGAGCTTTATTATAAGTATAGATAAATATCATATGAATTTCATATAAATTTCATAGCATATAAATTTTAAAACACATGTCAAAAAGTAATTGAAAACATGATGTTTTTTAGTGTAGTTCCATGAAAATTCAAGGAAATAAAGTACACGTACATTTTAAAACAAATTTCCAATTCTCGTTAACGAATTCAATCCAATATCTAATATATGTTAGCAATTTTGAAGCAAAAGTATTCACTGAATATCATTTATTTCGGTGACTTGTGTTTTCTAATCGAATGGGGAGACGCATTAAAATCTCAAGGTTGACTTTTCTTAACTACGCACTTTTTTCTTAGCTAATTTTGTACATGAAAAAGTACAAATTTTTTCCTTTTTCTAAAAAAATATCAAAATTGAATCATAATTCCTTTTTATACCTCGGAATGGAACTTCAAATAAATCAGTTTTAAAAACATGATTCAGGTGAACATAAGCACAATTTGAAATCATTTAAAGGAAAAAGAAAACGACAGTTTTTTTTTCTTTTAGCTGTTTTACGGAATCGATAAATTTTGAAACTCTTTAAAACATGACAGAAAATAAATGTCATGTTTTTTAGCATTTGCTTAAAATTCTCTTTTGCCTTTTAATCATAGACTATATTATTGTATCTTCGACACCTAGTTTGGATTTGCGATTTTTATCCAAAAAATAATTAAATTGTATAACAAAACAGATATACAGATATCATTCATAATTGTTATTTTTGCTTTCCATTCTGAACTAAATGCCATTCAATCATTTTCTTGAACAAAAAATATTTTTGTTTTATTTTTTGTAATTAAATAATTTAATGAAATTAAATTTTTTAAAGCTAGATTTGATTACATAAATAGAGGAGATTAACTTTTACTATAAAATGATGAGATGAGATAATATGAGATTAATGTCAATATACAGATGATCTATTTCCCAAAACAAATTAGAGCCTGAACTGGGATTTTCATGATAGTTATAACTATCTTTAATTTACGGTTTTCTTTAAAAATTCGTAAATGTTTACTAAAACTACAAGAAGCATATAAATAGTACTGTGATTTGAATCTTTATTACGAATTTTCTAGAGTATTTACTTTTAATGGAATTATATACAATGTTTTTTTTCTAAACAGAATGAACTATGCTAATTTTAAGTAAAAAATTAATTAAAATAGGCGTATCAAGAAAAGAAATTGGAAAGAAGACAATATCTGCCAGAAGATCAGAAATAAGCTAAATTAGTACAAATTGATGAGCTTAATTCTTATTTCTTCGTATTAAATATTTTCTAACTACACAGTGAATATATTATTTATTATGCAATGAACATTAAGAATAATTAAATTCGTTGCCTGTAAGAGCAGTTTATAAGATTATTGAGTAATTTGACAATATTGTTTAAAATTTCTCACTAGCCTTCTCATTTATATTTTTCATAGCAGAATCGATTTCATAACTAATTTTACAAAGTTCTCGGAATTATTAATGAACCTAGTTCATGAAAATTCACTCAGCTTAGATAAGAAGAAATTTATTTCCCTTCCAGTGGCCTAAGCGAGATTTTCTCATTGTTATCGTTCCTATACTTATCGCTGCGACCTATACTAATCGAGGTCATTATGATAGGAGCGAAGACATTAAGAATTATCGTTCCATTTCCTTCAGAAATTTATGAGCTTGTTCTTGCAACCCAGAATATCTGATAAATTTTTTTGAAGATGGGCGTATAATACTTGCTATAAGAATAGAGAAAATCTTCCATTATTATATTTTTAATATAAAACTCTATATTCTTCCCGAAATTTCTGGTCCGTAATCATAAATTATGAAGTTTCTTTAGTAAATTTCAATTATTTGTATTATAAAATATTTTCATAGGACGAGAAATTGCGAAGAAACTGCAAAAAGTAGGAAATGAAACTTTCAAGAAATAAATCGATTGACCCTTTGCAGTTGTATATTAAACTTTCTTCTTCAATATATAGCGCTCTTCATGAAAAAAGTTTTTTTTATTATTAAGCGCGTGTGAGTACTTATACTAAAAAAGGAGTAATCATAATTAATTGAAATAAAATATTTTTATTATGAATGTTAAAGTAACAGATGAAAGATTTTTTTTGAATAGTTAATCCTGTAATAACACCTAATCATCATCAGAGTACTAGAAATATGTAACTTCCAATCAAGGCTGGAAATTCAGCGAAAACTCAAAATTATAGCACAAAAAAATGAAGAAAACTCCGAGTAATTTGATCACCTGAGGAGAAGAGAGCTTACACATCTTTGCATATTAATCTATTGAGTTGCTTTTGTGAGCATGGTTATATAGTTTTATAAAAATTCAAGTCATAGTTTGATTCAACATTTTAATACTTTTTCAGGTTATATAGGGAGATAAATTATCATAGAATCGCGTTAAAATTATTATATTCTTTGTGGCAAATAACAGAAAAAAATGGTATTCTTGTATTTATTAGACATTTCATTAGGACCGGTTTTGCCGCTGTGGTCTGGTGGTAAGGTCTCGGCTTTGGAACTGGAAAGTTTCAGGTTCGACGCCCGATTCCACTGAAGAACCGTTGTGTAAGCGCGTTAGGAGCACGTCTGGTCCGTCAATGTCAAACGTCCTCCTACTGACGTGGTGTGGAAATTTGGAGAGAGGTTTTGGTTTCCAACTCAGGTGTCATCCTCTTCATCTGATCGCGGTTCAAAATTACGAGAGTAGTTAAAGACAGTATAGTATTCTTAACTTCGTTTTTTTCGATCGGGTTTTAACAAAAATTAAAGACAAGACAGATACTTTTTGTAATATTTTAAAGATCTTTTTTTAGCGAATTAGATATTTATAATTTGTCTAATTAGTAAAGTAGATAAAAAAATTCTCACAATAGATCAGTCATAATTTGTATTCATTTCATAACATAATAATTGCATAGTATTTGATCAACTTTTATGTGCTTTGTGTATTTTTTTTTAAAGAAATGTTTGGAGAAATCATAAATTGTTTAATTAACGAGAGTGAGTTTCATCTTTGAAGTATTAGGGCAAAACAAAATATTTTTATAACAAATATAAAATCATCGCACTAAATGAGATTTAAAATTGTTTTTTAAACGGGAACATATAAAATTGCAAAATGTACTAAATCATTGTTTTAAATTAGATAAATTTAATTTTCTATTTGGAGGCATTATAAAAGTGTTAATAAGTGCTATTGGTCTTTTTGTGGTCTGAGTGACATATTATTCTGTCATCGTTTTACCATCGTTCTTATAAGCATTCTGATACTTGCATTTTAAGCTATTTAATCGAGGTAAGTATAAAATCCTAGAAGTTTTATGAATTCAAAGCTCTTTCTAAAGTATTCTGTTAGCTTTTTTGATAAATTCGTACTTTTATGAATATTTTTTTATCATTTATAATTAATTTTTTATTGTGAGGTTTAAATATTTGATTTGGGACATTCTTTACATTTATCAACATTAAATTTTAACTCATTTTTTCACATAAATATCTTTTCTAAAAATATTTCTGTGATCAATATTCACATGAAAAAAATGCCAAGATTTTTTTTTGTATTTAAATAATTTTTATATCTATTAAAAAATTATTTTAAACGGTCTCTAATCACAATCTAAAAAAATGCATTGAAGTGAAGTGATTATTCAGAATTAAACTATGAAAAAATGATGGAGAAACCCATGTAAGTTTCATTGTTTTCAAATTTGCCTTTGTTTTGGTTTTTATAAGTTTTGAATTTTCTTCTTCTTCTTTTTTTAAATTTTAAATACCAATTGTAAATATATACATATTATAAAATAAAACTGTAGTACTGCCTTTTTGTTTCAACTCATATATTTAAAAAAACAATTTTTATCCATTCATTTTAAAAGAACCGCTCTCTTCTGACAACCAATATTTGCAGATAAAAACTATTTTTATTTGTCTGTCACTAATACAAGATAAAACAACATCATGACAATCAATTCTATAGTCATAATCAGTTACAATTCCATTTATAATTATTGAATTCAAACATAATTTTAAGTGTATTGTCTATTCATTGTGTTCTTGATAAATCTTTCAATTCCCTTAACACAGTAATAATTTGATATTACCGTAAGTGTTTACTTTAAGATATTAGTTAATTATTTAGAATTTCGAACATATAAAAACATACAATCCATACGTAAGATATCATAAAAGCTGTGAGATCCTAATACAACAGCAAAGTTTGTAATTGTAAGGAAATTACAAAAACTAAACAATTCGAAATAAAATTTTCATTTAGAAGGTGTGTTTTTTACATAAATAAATAAGAAATACTTCTATACATTCACTTAAAATATTTCACCTTTATTTTAAAAGTTGCCTGTGGTTTGACATTAGTTGTTTAAGAATAATTTTTTTAGAATCTTTAAAGAGTATTCTTATTTTTTTCTGTACATTCGAACAGCTAATTTAAATCTTTACAATAAATGATTTTGATATAATTTCTATCTGGATAGACTGTCTAAAAATGCGTAAAAGAGATGTATTAAATCGTATTAGAAATTGTAAATCCCTTAAATTCTTCTATATTTGTCTTATACAATTGAACAGAAATGCGCCATTTTGTTTTAAACATTTCTTATCGAATAGAAGAGATCTAAGAGAAATATGCGAACTTGAAATGCTATCATACTTTTCTAAAGGAAGTTTTGTTCCAAATAATGAAATTTCTTCCCATTTTTAAAACTTCCAATTAGCACAATAGAATAGAAAATCAAAGATCTTTCTAAGATCAAGGCCATGGAATTGAAAAAGTTTAAAGTGTGCTTGTTTTTCATAAAGGCATTTTAAGAGATTACAAATATGCCAAACGAATTATCTATTCAGTTGTTATTATGTATTTTTTAATGAATGATTTGAGATTGTTAATATTCCACTTGCTATAAGTCATTTCTAAATCCAAATCTATCAATGAAATTTTGTGATCAGTCATCACATTTTCTCACTAGATACTAATCAAGACTTTTATTTAATTTAGCGTCATTTGTGAAGGTTTCAAATGAAAGGCAGAAAGACTAAATCTTTTAAGCAAATAAATACTTGTTTCAAATGTTATTATGAATATATAATTGAATCTACTCGGATTATTTTTATTATTTTCGAACATTTAAATTAAGAATAAAGAAAATGATTATTAGTAATGAACTGCATCTAGTAATCGACGAAAAAGTTATTTTTGAATCCTCTGCTGACAATGAAAAAACTGTTTCCAAATAAACATTATAAATATTAGTTGTATGCCTTGTGTTCGACAGTTTTTATTTTCAAAATTACTTTTGAAAAGAACTAATATTTCCAAAAATTATTATAAATAATGGATTGAAACTAATTCAAATCTTTGTTGTGTTTTACCGTGATATTTTTTGGTTCAAGTTAAAATTTATAAAAGAAAATCGGTTATCAGTCGATAAAAGACCTGAAATATCTTTACGTTTTACTATGGAAGGCTTACTAAATGAAAATTCTGCAGAGGAATATTGTAAATAAAATTTATTATAAATGATTTGATATCATTTTATCTCATCTATATTTGATATTTTATCTTATTTAGGATACAATACAAATTGAAATCTTTCAAATATTTCTTTTGAAACTAAGCACTTTTTCAAATTTGCTTTTATTTATCCTAGTGATATAATTAAAAAATTTCCATCTGTAGCAATAATAAGTCGAAAATCCATAGCAGAGAATGTTTGCTTTCAGTATTTATTTATTTGCATTAGTGCACTAAAGTGCAAATCTCTAAAATAATTCATTTGATTTTTTACATTCTCTACAATATGATATTGCAAAAAGTGTAATTTCTATATGATGTTTCAATATTGTTAAAAGCGATAATGATTACAAAAAATAGTTTTGGTTGGTTGGAATTACCATTACTTCTTGATTCTACCATTACAACTTGATTAAACATTTTGCATTAAAGTATGCACTTAAAATTGCTTAGAGAATTTCATAATTTGATAGTTATCTTACTAATAAAAGATTAATTATCTATATAATACGTATACTATTTGGAATATTTTCTAAAATAAAATTGTCTGAAATAGTCTATATTATTATCAGTTAATTTTAGTTTTCATATATGTATAAAGATTTATTTACTCGACATTCATTATGCAACTTTGAAAAATATTACATTCTCATAAATAAATACCAGACGCTCAAAGTTAATTCAAATATAGTGGGAAATTCGTCCCACAAATCAACTGGGATTGAAAAGATAAATTAAAGTATGAATTGTTTCTCAGAAAATCTGAAGAATAAATCGGTATCTGGTATAATTACCTTCTGTCTTTATTACTCACCTGCTTGAATAGTAAAGAGCAGGTAATACTACCCATTCTACTGAGTTCTCTGTTTTTAATTAAGAAATAGCATTTTGCATTAAATCAGTTTGACTCACATTTCATCCTTAGCTTGTAATTTGGAGATCTCGAGGTAAAAAGTGCTAAATCAAGTATTGTACATGTTTTTGACGACAAAATTACCTTTCTTAGCTTTAAATAGCACTTTTATCACCATTAATAGCATCTTTAGTTTTATCTTACTAAATTAAACCATAAAAATTGTCAAATAAATCCTTAAAATTCCTAAATTAAGCACACAAAAAAATCCGATCTCACCTATTTTAAGAAAATTTCTATAACTTTAAAGTTATAAAATTTACACATTCCCAGTTCATTCAAAATCATGTTCTGGTCAGTTTAGAGACATGTCATCGTTCAAAAGGTCGAATATCAAAGCAGAGAAGAACATTTTGAGAAACAAATCGAAAAAAATAGGACACCAATAAAATGATTTTATTCACTGAATGATAACATAATATTGTACATGAAATGAACAGAATTCAAATGCATAAGGTTCAACTTCTGAGTAAAATAGGAGGACTCATTAATAATTTAATCGGAGAGTTAGTTGGCACGAACGCAGGAAATAAAGTCTTTGAAAGTGAGAAGATGATCTGCTCTCTTTCCTGAAAGGCAACGCCATGAAAATAATTAAATATAACGCACTAACACACATAAAAAACACGCATGTTACAAAACTCTAAACATTCTAACATGTAATTTAAATATAACTTATTAATACACACGAAACAATAATAGCTACTCGAAATCATATATGGCTTTATCTGACAGCGAGAAAACTATTATACTTGGAAGAAGGATTCAATGTAATAATCTGTTTAGGGATCCGTGTTAAATACGGATATTTTATAGAAAAACCATATTGGTGAAATACACTGGTGTGCAAAACTTAAGCAATAGGTATGTTTTTTGTCATAAATTCACGAAAAATCATCTGAGAGGCGTGAAATTCAGAAATGAGATACAGCATTTTGTTCTGAAAGAATGACGATAGCATAGATGCGCAGAAATGAATACAATGCATACAGTATGGAATCAAACAACAACAAAAAGGCTTTATTGAACTCATAGTATCGTTACACATGATTGTCTGTCCAAGAGGAAGAACAGCAAGCAGATGAACTGGATTACTGGGATGAAACCGTGTCCCGACCTCTCTCCAAATCAACTGGCGTTGGGAATCGCTTGTAACATCACGGAAAGAGACCGTTTCGGTGGTCCTGGAGTTGTCGTCTGGGGAGGTATTATGATGAACGGGTGGACTGAGCTCCACGTTTTCGACAGAGGTTCTGTAACTGGAGATCGCTATTGTCAGGAGGTGATCCTTCCCCATGTGCGTTTGTTCCGAGGTGCCATTGGATCAGACTTCGTTTTTATAGATGACAATGCACGGCCACACAGGACTCATGCTGTTGAGGAGCTCCTGGAAAGTGAAGATATCACTCGAATGGATTGACCGGCGTGCTCCCCTGATTTAAATCCGATAGAACATGTGTGAGATGCTTTGGGGAGACGTCTTGCGGCACGATTACATCCTCCTGGGAACACCCGACAACTGAAACAGATGCTGATTGAGGAATGGGCACTCTTACCTCAAGAACTGTTGGACAATCTGGTGCTGAGTATGGGGAGACGGTGCGAAGCAACCATTGCATTAAGTGGAGAGCATATCCCATACTAAGGAACATCTGCTTGCTGTTCTTCCTCTTGGACAGACAATCATGTGTAACGATACTATGAGTTCAATAAAGTCTTTTTTTTGTTTGATTCCATACTGTATGCATTGTATTCATTTCTGCGCATCTATGCTATCGTCATTCTTTCAGGACAAAATGCTGCATCTCATTTCTGAATTTCATGTCTCTCAGATGATTTCTTGTGAATTTATGGCAAAAAACATACCTGTTGCTTAAGTTTTGCACACCAGTTTATTCTCGAACAAGAAATGTTAAAAAGTCTGAAAATTATTCAATAATATTGATGGACATCTAATATCATTTCAACGTCCTTCACTTATTCAGTATAAATGTATATGTAACCACTAAAGGACATCAGGTGATGTACATAAAATTGTCAGGCAATATGCAGATTATCTATACTACAAATTAAATAGGCTTATCGATTTAAGAGTAAAAAGTTGTTCCAATTCTTACATTAATAATCTGCAAATTACTTAATAGTTACTCATTAAAGTGGAGGCATATTCTTTAAATCAATATCAATAAAAATTTTGAATACTTAAAAAAATCAATTCAAAATCAATTTTATTTGGACTTGATTCATAATTTTATAAAATGTCTATAGTCGTTTGATCATTTTGTATCTACCAACGTGGTCAATTTACCAACGAGAAAGGGAATGAGAAGGTGAGGGAACACATTTCTGTCAGTTTTTATTTCTGTGTATGTCGTACAAAACCTAAAGCAACTTACAAAGTTCATGAGATATCGATTGTTTATACTGCGCATCTACAATATCAACTAGCATCATAAAGAAAAATAAATCATATTTATTCAGCTGATTATGGAATAAAAGAGTCTGTATTTAAGAGATCTAGTGGAAGTTTTTAATATAATTTAGATATAACTATAAAATTATAATTCAGTTATTAAATTTAATTAAAAAAGTATTCTTAATAATCGCACAAGAAAAAATACTTTAATGTTAAAATCATATTCAATTTATTTTTATTTTTACTTCATAAGGAATCACTCGTATGTCTAGCTACAAAAAAATAATGTTGAAATGGACTAACTTTTTCCGATGATTTAAGATTCCAAAGGTGAGGATGGGTGCTGTTTGAAAGCATCCCTTTTCGAACGCAAGACATCCTCATACATGTAGTTTTGTCTTCCGGCCTGAGCTTCACTGTCGTTCAGATCCAACAACTGCGAAACAAAATGTTCAAAAACATAACACTCTAAAAATTTAGTATAAATATTTTTCATCTATAAGCAATATAAATAAAAAAATATTAGCAATTACTCTCGATCTGAAAACTTGTAGTTATCAAAAAATATAATGAATTACTTTCAGTAATAAAAGAATATATATATATATATATATATATATATATATATATATATATATATATAATGAGGAGAAACAGAAAGACGTATGTATGTAATGTATAGTATTCTGTGAAAAAGCTTCGAACTAAAATTAAATGAAATTCTTTAAAGCAGTGAACTTCTTTAACATTGGCTTTAACTTTAATATATTTAAAATGTCCTAGGATCGCAGAGATCAATCATAGTTGAGCCTGAGGAATTCTATGTTCCTATATTTAAATCCGACTGAAAATTCGTCTTGTATGTGGGTTTAATGCACGTTAAATCTAATTTTGTTGATCAAACATCACTCCGTTGAGGCGACGAGGTAACTTGGTCCTCCTCATCATCCGATGAGGATTCTCTCAAAATAACGCTTCTGTTACTTTAAAATCAGACTTTGATGCCGCTGAACTGAACTAAATTCGAAGTTTTCGAGTAGCAAATACATACTTTGACTATTCAGACAGAAAATTTTTTTCTTTTATTTTTTTAAAACATCATAAAAAGGGTATTTGGAAAAATTTGGCAAGATGAATTGTAAATTTTAAAGTTTAATTGTTAATGAATGTGATATTTTAATTATAGCAACATGAGAAAACTTAGAGATTTAAATCATGTGAAGCAATATATCACAGGAATAAAATTTATTTTTCAATTTACGTTCACCAGTTTCTTTTATAGTTATGATAAAGTGTGTCGCCAAAAAAAAAAAAAAAAAAAAAGGCAAACTTTAATTTCCTTAATTATTGTGCCTATATTTTCAATAAATAAGGTGATAAATTAAAGACGGGCAATCTGGTTTGTATGGAAATCGATATAAAAGAATTTAAAATAATGAATTTTTATAGGAATCGCATAATAAAGAAGAATCGATAAATAAAACGTCCCTCTTTCACTGAATTGCAAATAACAGCGTTTCATACTTATACCTACAAAATTTCAAAATTTCCTATAACTTGAAAGATTTATTCATATATCAGGGAACTGCTTTATCAAATCTTAAAGTACCATAAATAAATATAGCTTCATATCTGTAAGAATTTTTTTTTCTTTTTGAATCTCTGCAGCAATAAAGCCACCGGTAATTATGCATAATCACCAGTTAATGACATCTAATGTAACATTGTAGAGGGACGAGACTCTTTATTGTGTGTTATGCCATGGATGAAAGAATGAGTTCAGTTTCAGGAACTACTTTTAATTAGCGGGTTAAGTTCCACGGCACAAACATTTAACACAAGCATATTGAAGAACAAGGCATAGAACAAATACACACGGCAAGCAAGGACAACACCAGAGACAAGAAAGAGGAATCATGGGAAAACATGACTCTTGATAGGTGGCTCTAGTAGCGCCACCTATGAAGAAAGGAGAAGGCAGTAATTGTAACCGCTACAACATCTATTTAAAAAATCGTGACTCACCGCTCTGAGTACTTCTTTGATGTGCTCGTACCGGCTGTTGTCAGACCTAGTTGGCAAATATCGACCCTCCGTGCTCCAGAGGCAGCTGACCAAAACAAGGACCACAAGGAGAGACACGGCACTTTGTTTCATACCTAAATAAAGGAAAATAATATAAATCCCTCAAAAATGTATTCTTGCATTCTTGTTCAACTCTTTTATTCCATGTTTAATACATGAGAGAATTTCCCATACAATACAGAGATAAGAAATATTGCAGTATTCTCTTTTCAAATTTAAAGTATATTCTAGAATTTTTGCTTTTTGATTTCGTGCATTAATTTTTAAAAAATCGAATGTGCATTCGTAATTATTAAATTATAAAGTTTTGAAAATTTTACACACTATATTGTACAAAAAGTTCACATATATTGGAATAAACAAACAACCTGAGTGGAAATATTTGTCAGAAATTTAACAATTGTCTATAAATGAGCTGCGTCCTCTCCTTATTAAATTTAAATCAATAATATTAATTTAATTCTTTTATTAATTATATTAATTAATTCTTATATTAGCTATATTAATTTAATTCTTTAGCATTTGCGTAAAGCAATAATTACATTACAAATATTTCAAAAGCTGAGAATGTGTTTTGTATCGGAAATTTATAGAAGCAAACGTAAGAATGCTCGAAAGAATTCTACAAATTATTTCTTTGACTTAAGAGATGCGCAATAACAAAGAAACCAGCAGACGATAAAGCAATAAAGAATTCCTGCAGTTTCCAAATTTGGTATTATCTGGAAGACATTTATATTTCAACAAGACAGAAAATGGACAGTAGCGATCTCATAAATTTCTCGGAGAATTTTCGAAAACTATTTAAATCATTCACCTACTTTTCATCTTTCTTTACAAAGATCATTATCCTCTCAGAGATTTCTTTAGTTACTTAACACAATTGAATACTGGAAGACCTGGACTGTAGTGGTATAAATGGGGACATCACAATTGAATAAGAATGGGTGAAAAATATTGTCGAAGAATAAAATTACACCGATGAAAAGTCTCTTGGATTCGCATGCCTGTAACGATTAATCTCTCAACACTTTAAATTCATGCTTCTTAATTCTGAAGTTGCAAGTTTATGTGAATATAATTATATATTCACTTAAACTTGATCGAGCCATATAACCTTTTGACCATCATTCGGTTAGTTGTTTTTGTATTTACTTCAGACGACTACGTCATCAGACTTTCCATTTTGAAGTTTTTACCTGAGGTTATTTTAACAATTAATCTATCCCACATTACAAGCATTATCAATCCAAAGGTATTTAGAGAAGGGAATGACTAATCAATTAATAAGACGCTAAGATCTGTGAGACTTCAGGATCAGAGATTACAATGTCACGTTCGATTTTACTATTAATTCACTCAAAGTCCTTAAATAATTTAAACATGCCATCTGCAAACATTATTACGACGGTGTTGTGCGGAACATTGTAGAGAACGCTAGGCTCATATTTCGCATAACCACATGACTACAGTTGAAAACTAAGAGATCTGTAAAATAATTAAATTCTAATTTATTTTCTCATGCTTGCTAAGCTTTGTTCAGTTTAACGGCACATGTTTAGTTTAAATATAAAATTCTAATCTTTTTTCCTCTCAAGTTGCAAATTTAATCACAAAGTAATCATGGCATTTTTAAAAAAAAATTAAAATTCTGCTGCAAAGTTCTGAAAATGAAAAGATTCAATTTTACATGCATTGAATCTCAAAACATACAGAAACATCTAATCGATTCCTCATTGAAATCTTCGGTAGTTTGTCTCTGTAGAAGTGTTCAGTTCTTTTCGGCGAAACATTCCAAAAAAGTTATTTGACTTTAGAATTATATGTGTTGAAAAATTTGTTCTCAGAGTGTTTGACATCAGGAGTACCTTAAGTTCCTAATGCGAAAAATCTGAAGCAGTGCGATAGTTATTAACATCTTTAAAAACTAGGAGCGCTGGTAAAGTGCAAACATTAATATTTCTAAGAAATTTGAATAGTAGATGAAGAAGAAGATATGAAAAATAAAATTTTCCCTCTCAGGATTTGCTTTAAAATTTAAAATTTGTTTTGTTTTATCAGGATATTAAAATTTGTTCTCATTTTATCTAGATCATCTTAACTGAGTTTTAACTTCGCTGAATGTTTCACTACTACTTTCAATTTTCAGTGTCATTTATAAAATTTATTGGTGAAAAAAAAGAAAAATATTATAAAACTGTTTTTCTTTTCATTTTCACTATGCAATATTTTTCGATTCGAAACACTTTTTAAAAATATAATATAATATGATAAAATTGTACTTCAATTTCCGCTTGAGAAATTTAAATAGAATTTATGTATTTTACTTACGATTTTTGCCGTCATTTATTACATTTCTAAGTAAAACTTAATATATATTCAAAGAATTAATCACAAAATTATTAAACTTTCATTTGAATAAATCTTTGATAAAAAATGGCTAAAAAATTTATTTTTTTCTTCTAAGAATAATTGAGATAGATCTATATTCAAGATATAATTCCTAAAATTTAAAAATTCCAATAAATCATAATTATTAAACAAATAATTAATCTCTGATTATGATAAATGTTTGATGCGAAAAAAATTCTTAAAATTTTAATAATTGTTTCTTTTATTAAAAAATGCATATCATTTGAAACAATGTTTTGTACAAAAATTTAAATCTTAAACACAGAAAATAAATTAAATCTAATTTTCTATTAATCTTATGTAGATTATAGAAACTGTTTCCGCGGCATATTACAATAAAGGCTAGTATGTAAACACTAAAACTACAGTGATATGATATGTATTCTAACTTTTATTACATTTTGTTTCTTTCATGCTTATGAAGGATAATTTCACCAACTTTTCATTTATAACTTGATATACTGCGATTATGGAACTAGACTATTTACGGCGGAAAAATATCAATACTTACTCGTTTTACAAAAACATATAATCATTTAACCGATTTACTAATTCAGAATCTAAAGAACAGATTATAAAAAATTTTATTTTTTTGGTTTCATATAGAATGCTAATAATTAATTAGATTTGTATCAACGATAATCTTTAGAAAATATTAATTCCTCAATTTTTAATTAATTTAAATTTTTGAATTACATTTATCATTTAAAAGGTTGATTGAATAGAAATTGCAAAATCAGCCTTTTCATTATTTTTACGAAGATTTCTCCAACTTTTCTTTTTCCTTTCTTCACATAAAATAAAGAATAAAGGTTAGAATTTCTTCGGTCTTGACGATCAATGGAAACCCTTATTTCAAACATATGTGAACTATAAACACATAATTTATCGTTTAAAGTGCAGAGTAAATATCAATTTTATAGACCTAGAAAAAAAATTGTTTGCTTTTTAAAATGTAGAGCGAGTCTATAAAAGAACAATGATGGCTGTATTATCTACTGAAATTTTTATCAAACTCTTTAGTGAAAGAATTTGGTATAAAAGTGTTATTCTTTAAAATGCAAGTTAGTGTAAATGTAGCTAAAAAATAAACCCAGCATTAAGTGTTAAAAAGGATATGATTTTTTTTTTTCAAAAATATACCGTTTACTATTTAAATTTGAAGGCAGAAAAAAATTTTCGTGTGTCAATCTCATATTTGTGATTTTAATTAGCGGGGTGTTTTGAATTCATCTTGAAAATCTATCAAAAAGAATTATGAACTGATTTGTCTGGTCCTTTTGAAATAATTAATTACTAAATAAAAACAAATAAATAGAAGTATTTGACATAAAAAGTTGAAAGAAAGGAAAAATAATCATTGTTTATGCAGAATTACATAAGAATTAATTTTAAGTATCAAAATGTTTTTGCTATTCACTATGAATTTTAACAGTTATAGAAGCTCTTGATACTTGCAAATTTCAGTAATCAATTGTTCATTGCAATCTATTTATATCACTGAATGATAATAGTTTTTATGATTTCGGGTCTGTATTCAATGAAAATTCTAGATTTTTTTTTAATATTGAAGATAATATAAATATTTTTGGATGTCTTTACTCCAATTTCGTGAAATTTCGAAATTTTCCGAAAGCAGTTAGGGAGAATTAACCCACATATTCGACATCTTTTACATAATCCGGTTGTATCAATACTAAATTCAATTGGCCTTTGAATACAAAATCTGCTCATTAACTTCTCCTAAGAGTTTGAACAATTGTTCCAACAACGCAATTTATAATTTATCTTTTAATCTGGTTTTTTAATTCTTCATTTAAATACTCATAAGCGTAATTTGCTGGGCAACACTTAATGCCGAGTTTACACCCGGCCAGTTATAAGACGGCCAGTAAGCAGCGCATGTGTAGAATGAGACTGATTTATGTTTGCCATAATTTCATAAGATAGATTCATGCATTCCATGCTTGGCTATAAATTGCCATTTTGGTGTCCCTGGATTTTTCTTCTTCACTGCGCATCGTATTAAAATAATAGATATTTACACAAAAAAACATGGCTAAATAAATAAAAAAAAGTCAACATACATAAATTTGGAAAACTATAGAAAAGAAATGACAAATAAAATGAAAAAAATGTCACATCAGTAAGAACAAAGAGCAAAAAGTATCGGAATTAATCTATGACAAGTGATCAATTTTTTCAAGCCAAAATAATAATAATAATAATAATAAATAAATAAAAATTTTGAAAAAATAACCCACCAAATTCTACAAATGCATGTGCAGTGAGAAAAAATTCAATACAGCGGCATTTTGTCCTGTCGGGACAATTACTTGCCATCGATCGAACAGCATTGTTCAGCCTTTCTATGCATGCGCTGCCTACTGACCGTTTTATAACTGGCCGAGTGTAAACCCGGCATAATATCAAGCTGATTTAACTTGGTATTAATTTTATTTGCTTTACCCATAAACTCTTTTTCTATGAATAGATCATATTATTATTTATTCTCATACTGATTCCAAATTAGCATTCCAGATTTTTGAATCTTGAAGCTAATATAAATACTTGGGGGGGGGGTTCCACTAGCTTTCTGAATTTACACCAGGAAAGAAGCATTGAAAAGAAGTATTTAAAGAATGTACAGTAACTTTATAATCGTGATTTATTTTACGAAACAAAATACACATTCAACGATCTCTGTATATTTCACTGAATTATTAGCTTTTGACTTATTTTACATTCCCTTTTAGTTTCGTAATCCAGGATATAATTTTTAAAATGTCCTTTTATAATGTGTAATATACTTTATCAAGCACAAGCCTAAATACAAATTTTAATTTAAAGATAGTATGTTATAAAAAATTATCTATATATGCAGCCATTGAGTCACATGTTTGAATCTCAAACTCAATAATCTGGAATTGTCTAAATCTAATGCTTTCGACTCATTTGTGTTTAGTTTATATATCGTGAAGTTTAAGTCTGATGAATTAGCTTGATTAATGACCAGAAGATACATGAAGGCTATTTCAGACTCATCTCATCACTCAGAATCGTGGTCAAAGAACAAGGATAATGACTGATATAGCACTCCTCTGTTTCAACCTTTCTTGTCATGAAAAAGCAAGATGCTTTTACCAAGAATAGCAAATTTAACTGTAATGCGTTTCGGTGTGGTAAATAAGTAACTTGTATGGTAAAATAAGACTGATCATTTGTGGAATCCGATCTCGAATTGGCTGTTCTAACTCAAAGAACAAATTATTATTTTTTTAAAAAGTACGGTTTGTAGATATCTATGTTCTTAAAAATTTATAAGTTAAGATCTGTGCAATCATGATGTCAATTATCGTTTATCATATGATCTCAAAATAATAATAATGATTCTCCTGTAATCAGAAATGGGTATGGGTATGATGGGTATTTTTGATTGTAAATGATTTTGGACAATTTGTATGCTTTAGTTGCTCTAAAACTTCAGACTTTATCTGCAAAAAATTTAATTTTTCTCCTTTTAATTGTATGTTATTTGAAAATAAAGCAAATTTTAATCAAAAAAATTATTCAAAACTCCACTACCAGTCCTTCCCAACTACGTTTCTGCTTCATAAAAAAAAGGGAAGCAAACCTTTTATAATATAAAAATTTAAGAATTCACTCCAAAGACTTCTTTTTTAAAAAAAATCATTTTTAAATTATAGTTATAATAAAGAATTATCTAAAAATAAAACATGCCCTGAAGCTTTCAGATAAGTTGCAATCACTCTTTTCAAAGAAAAGCAACATCTTCCTGCATCATTACTTCACTAAACCTGAAAATTCCATTAGTTATTTGAAAATATATAATTATTGAAAAACAAATGCTAGACTCTGTAATTATTAATTATCTTTTGTTACTGACTACGATTTCGTCTAGTTACAGTAAACAAATTTCTATTAAGTACGATAAAAGAATTGGAGAAATTTTGAAATCCTGGTACTTTTATTTTCTGAAATTTTGATTTAATATGTTACTTTGAGTTTTTTCAATTATTTATAAGTAGCTACATTCTGTTATAATTTACTGACATACAATGCTAAAATGTTCATATAAGTCTGGAACAACAAAACTGGAGGAAAATAATACTCAATTTATCGAAAAGTATTCAATCATTAGAAGTTTTATTGTTTCAACTTCTTTTATATATTCAGTACAAATTTGTGCAAACAAGGAAAATGGTTGTTTGAAAATGATCATGGTTTCTATGAAGTATTTAACATTAATTTTAGTGATTAAAAAAAGAAGTATTAAGTTTATGATAATTTGAAGGAAATAACTATTGAGAAGGTTCTCAAAAAATAAGATGTCATCATGAAATTAATCATATTAACTCTTGAAAATTAAGATGTTTTATTTCTACTACGAAAGGCAACTGATTGATAGATTTGAGAAAAATTAAATCTTTCAAGCATGACATCATGGCCTTTAAAATTCAAAATAGGCAGAAAATGATTTTATATCTAGGGTGCCAATTTCCATTTATGTGAAAAACACCCATTGCAACACACTAATTAATTTTGGAATCCATTGTCCACCTGTAAGAGGATAAAAAGCTGCAAAGTCAGATTACAGCTACAATACTAGATAAACTGGAGCATAGTGAATTATCATGTGAAATTACTTTTGACATGAGACTGGTATTTGGAAAGCTTTCGTTAATTCTATTAAAATTATGGAAAGTTTGTGTAATGATGTGCCTAATCGAATAGCGTCCTCGAATTTGAAAAATATTCAAAATTACAAGTCCTATATGAAGAAGCCTAATGTAATTTCAGAACATGATATTTATTTAAATGAAATAAAATTCATACAATAAGTCATTACAATTAGAATGAACTCATAAGAAGAATGTTCTGTTTCATTAAAAGTAAAAGTGATTTTTTTTTTCAATTCTAGAAGAGTCACTAACTTCTTGGTTATTTTTCTAAAGAAACGAGCTGAGGAAAGAGTATGAACACACGAAAGACAAATTAAGCTACTATTAAAATATCTTTCATTATATGAACAATGATACATTAGTAGTAAGACAGTTAAGACTGAAATTGGTCAGCAGATAGGTAAGTATCTTGAGGAGGGTGCAACTGCTTCTATCCAGATTTCTGTTCTATTTGAAGGCCGTAGATTTTTCAAGTGACATAATAGTTACTTCAAGAATGTAACTGAGGACTTCTCCAAGCATTGAACTGGGTGCTTTTTTAACATCTTGAATGAAATCATGTCTTTCTCCTTTTGACAGAAGAACAATGGGTTCTAAATTAATTGGCGCAGCATGTTCAACATATATTGGACAAGATTGAATACAATTGTGGACAAATTTACTTTTTAAAGGGAGGTCCCACAATTTAAATTATTTGGTTAAAAAGGATTTGACAGCTAAAAAAGATCTGCCATCTCTTTTTATAAGAAAGCGGAATTTTGTACCATCAAATATAACACAAATAAACCAAGAAACAAATACGCAGTCTAATAGGTATTGTCAGCTTGCATTGAGAATTTTATTTTGCTTGTTAATTACTAGTAATCAATTTTATAAAACTAAGATGAAAGTCTGATTGGAAAGTAATCATTTCTTCATATTCAGCTATCAACTCAATTAGAGTCCAGTTAAAAGAAATATCGATATGAATTCGAATTTTTTTTATCTTAATACAGAGTCAGAAACTTGATAATTAAATTTTTATTGTTAATCTATTCCAAAAATTATGTCACAAGAGATATCTCACAAAGTTTCTCTCCGACAATATACCTAATTAGGTTTATTTTTAAACCGATTATTAACTTTATAGCTTTTCTTAATTGAATGTTGGATCACGAAAAAGGTATGTCACTAATTCCTAGTTAAACATTCCATTAAAATCTCTGAAAATTATTTCGAAGTAGATTTCGACATTAGATTCGAGTTCTTTGAAAGAATCGAGAAATTTTAGTACTGCCTGTTAAATTTAGTATGATATTTACCTTAGAGTTTATGTTAAAAGCAAAATTAAGTACTTTATTGCTCCTTTGAAAGCTAATGGATTCACCAAATGTTAAGCAAACAGCAGATTCGAAGCGACAAAAATGATTCATTCTTAAAAGTTGTAATTAAATAAGGGTTCTTTACCCTTTATATTGCTGATTTCCAGTCGCAAAGTTAATAAAAAGCATTTAATATAACATCGTAACTATTTAGGCACTTGCCGTATTGACGATTTATGTTAACGACAACATCTCAAGTAACATGTTTAAGATAATAAAAAAAGATTAGAAAAGGGCAAATTTCTCACAAGATATCAACTCATGTTCGGAGAAAATTGAATTTATATTAGCGATAATGTGTGAATACATGAGGCATTTTAAGAGTGTTATCTTAAGTTTGCACATAAAATTCCTTTAATTTTCTCTCGAAGACCTGTATTCATCATTAGATTTCTTAAAATATTTTTGCATTTAACGACACGTAAAAATTTATTTGTGAAAGTTTCGTGAACTAATATGCAATTACCATCGTTAAGAGTAATTTTTGTGACTTGGAATTAATGGAATGCATTTTATTTCACTTTTATTTTCCTTTGCTATTTAATTGCTTTTATTTTTGCTAGTTTTTAATTAAAAAAATACCATACCTCATTGGTTTGTTTACTATTGCGTTTCATTGTGTACTTTTTTTGCATTTCGGTTTAATCTATGAATTTTAACATTCATAGTGAATTTTAATAAAGCACTTTTCAATATAGCGAGAATTTTTATAACAAATATGACTATATAGCGCCATTACCTATGAAATAAATTCAGTGCTTTTATAAGTTTTTATTTTGTTTTGAAAAGATAATGCATACTCTTATTTATTGTTTATATATGGACATGAAAATTAATAATTTTCTTAAAATAATATTTCATTAACAATATGCATTCAGTTTCAAATTAAAGATTTTTTTTTTCTATAAAAACTAACGTAACACGATTTTCCGTTAGGAAATACGTACATACTCCCTTTGTACAATACACTTAAGTACCAAATTTTCAAATTTATAAATAATCAAGATTTGCTTGTTTGTACTCTTTCAAAAATATTTTTCATGCAATTAAACAAGTGGTAGCATAAATAACAAATTTAAAAAAAAAACAAAGCTGTAATTTTTGCGAAAATAAAAAAAGAATAATCTAAATTTTAAAAAATATATACATATAAATAAGTATCTAAGACTTTACAATTTTATGAATTCCACTCAAAAGCTTTTCATTATTACCGGAATTATATCTGTGAAAATGTATAAGTACAGAAGTAGAAGCTTCAACAATGAAAGACAATTCGAAATTCGAGTTCAATTTTTCAATTCCTACTATTAGCTCACACTCTCTCTATATATAGCTTGTTCAAATTTTCATTCGTTAAAATAAAATACTTAATATTCATCCACTCAAGTTCAAACACAATTTTTTAAACTTGTAGTGAATGACACTTGATGTTAATACAGTTTTTTTTCAAATATTAATTAATTAATTAAATTTGTCCAGTCATTTCTATTTGGTCGCCAAAGTCGTCCCGTCGCCAAGTTTGTCGCCAAGCTCTATTTTGCCACTTAATATTGTAATTCTGTCATACGTATATACATATTTATATTAGTTGTAATTATTTAATAAAAAGTAACTAAAATAAAAAAAATTGATGACCTAAGTAGGAATTGACTTACATTTTTTTTATATATTATTTGTTTATTCTATCGTTACACATTTAATCCTGCGATTTGACTATATTTAAATAAAGTCAATATATTTCAAGAGAATTCAGTTTCAAACAACATAAATGATAAGTCGTTTCATGAGAAGGGCATTTAAAGCAAAAATCTCTCATTCTCACGGAATGTTTGGAAAAAACTGGAGCTATAACTCGCCTAGAAGGTGGTGACGCCGTTAACTATAGTTCCGTAGGTACCGATAATTTCAGTTATCAACGATTATCAACTCATCTGCTTAATAAAAGTGTATTGAGATATATATACCGATGCGTCTGATTATTATGAACTGACGATTTCTAACAACCCATCATTACAACATTTATTTTTGTATAGAAATGAATTGAAATAAAAAAAAATCATTCCGAGTTTGTACAAAAATATGCACTGGAAAGATAAATAAAAATAGTCGAGGGGAAAAAATATAAAAAAATCTGTTCATAATATAGCATGGGTTTTTTACTCATGTGCATAAATTTAAAAGAAGTAAAGGAAGCCTCAAAGCTTTTCATATTGGAAACGATATGAAAAGCTTGTGGAAGTTGTGATGAAAAAAAAGCATAAATATACAAATACAATCAAAATTTGAAAAAAGTAAAGAAATTGCTACTTTTTTACTTAAAATACTATAAATGATAGTTGGCAGTAAATATTTTAAGGTTAGGACTCTATAATCAATTATTCTACCCCCTTCTCGCACTCACAGAAAGTATTTGGATAAATATGCATGATCAAACAACGGGAAAGTATTGTCGGGAATTAAGGTTGAGCCCAAAAAGCCATCATCGGCTACAGTACAATCCTTCCCGTAGGAGGCACATCCCTTCATCGATAGGGGGTTACGCACCACACCATTACACCATCAACCACCATACCAGATGCTTCTAGTCTCCCTTTCTCAAGTGAGAGATTAATTTTAGGAAAATTAAATTAAATACTTTTTGCAGGTTAAAAGGCTTTTTGTATTTGTTTCTGATTTCAATTATTTCAGGTAAGAATATTTTTTAATTAATTAATTAAATATTCATTAATTAAATATTTTTTAAAACAAAAAATTCAATGGATAGAACTGGTTTAACTAAATGACCTCTATCATGCTTGAAACAAATTGAACCAATTCGTCACAACTCTGGTTAAGATTTCTACTTGATACATTGTCATTTGAATCCTGAAAGGAAAGTATTCATGGAATCTGCCCATCATTCGGTTCTATTATTGGCAGTAATACTTTGGGGGAAAATCTAATAACGTTGGGCAAATAAGTTTATTTGCAGAATGCTATCTTCTACCTTGCTTCTGATTATAGTCCTATTATCGAGTCGAAGGCGCCTAATCCTGACGGCAAATAGGCTGAGGATAATTCTATTTCGTGATTCCGGGCTTTCACTCTTGTTTGGAGCAGATCGATTGCTAATCGATAAATAAATGCTTACTCGATTCTTTCTGTTGCAATCGATGAAGAATTCGCAACAGGTCTGCTCCATTTCTGTGGTAAATTATGATGGACAAAAGTTTGATTCTGCACTTTTCTTGATTTCGTTTCTTGTTCCATTTAGTGTGGAGATCAAATTCAGTTATATTTTGCTTTACAGAGCTTTTATCACAATTGGTATTCAAAATCATAATCTATTTTCAATTTAAAATTCCCTTTCCTCATTAGCCCTGAATGAAATATACTTTATGTTGGGAACAGTAAAATATTCATCTTATTAAAACGTTTTCCATTCGCTGTTCAATTTTAGTTGCAAATCCATATTCTGTGACTTTAAATTTTTTTACTGTGAATAAATAAAATAGATAGGTTAATCATTAACTACTAGTAGTTCTAATTATTTATAGTACTTATATGAAAATATTTAAATTTACAATTTTGCGAATAAATGTTCGTTTTTAATATTAGGTCTCGATATCACGAAATGGTAGAAGCACCGTATTGGTTCGTGAATAAGTTCAGTAGCAGTTTCTGCTCTTTTATTGAAAATGTAAACTAATATATCCTAAATGTAGATTAAGATATGAAGAATACAATATAAGTTTAGTATGTTTCTTTGTCGGGTGGCTGGTAGCAGATATACGATCGAATGGTACAAACGCATTGGTGGTTGATAGTAGACATACGACCGCAAAGGGTTACATTTATGAAATATTTCGATAAGGTGTTGAAGGCTTACAAACGAAAAAAGCATTTATTTAAAATATTTAGTTAACAGCATTTATTTAAAATATTTAGTTAACAGCATTTATTTAAAATATTTCTGGTAATATATTTTTCCTTGAACATATTAGCCGAATATTCTTTTTTAAAAACACTAATAAAGGAATTTATTTTTAAAATTTCAATCATACTATTTAGATGAATTCGAATTACTTCTCCCTTTATTTTAATACTAGCCGCCTTTGGCGACCAGCCGGTTCGCCAGTATTACCGCTCGCTACAATGTTCAATTAAATATTTTAAGTAACTGGTCTCTTAATAGATTCTCAAACAAAACATTTTTAATCTTCAAATTTTGATAGTCATACCAAACTTATACTGTTGTTTAGATCGTTTCATTTTCAATTTACTATATATATTTTGCTAATTTGTTGTCATTTCCGGTAAAACTTCAACTTTCATTTAAAGTGGAAATGATGAAATTGCAATTAATATAAAGATATTTTTTCATAAAACCAAGCGTTTTATTTTATTTATCATCTTTATTGTTATTTATTAATTATTATTATTATTATTGAATATGAGTATTGCAAACAGAATCGATCGGTATTTAAGTCTTATGTGAACTACAAAATATTTTTCATAGTTTATGTAATATCTCAAACAATAATTCAACAAAAATTTCTCAGATAGAGAAGAGCCTGTAGAGCGCCAACACACACATTGAGCTTTATTATAAGTACAGATTAACGCGCTTTCTTATGATTTAAGATTAAATAGAAAATATACTCTCATTTTTAAAAGTTTCCTGTGTTTTAGATTTTGAATTTTTTATAATTTTTAAATGAAAATTATTCTTCCTCTCATATTTTAAATCTTATAAAATAATGAAACCGGTTTAGTTTTGAATGTTTTGCATTTCAAGAATGAGAAACTTTCGAAAGAGTTTTGAAAGCAATTAAATGGTTTCCAGCACATATAACAGAGGTATTTTTTTTAACAAATTATATGTGAATGTAAAAAGAGTGGAATAATTATTTCACTTAATAACAGTCAATATTTTTCTGAGTTAGGGATTTAATTTTCTAAATGAATAAAAAAAAAGTTATGCTCTTCTTTCCAAGCCATTTTATAAGAATTCTTCTCTTTTAAGCACGATTTCTGTGTCAGAATGTTAGAAACAGAAATGAATAACCATCAAAAAGAATTCAAATCAATGCATTTCTTTAAACATGGAATTTCCAAGCATCAATTCAAAAGAAGTTTTTGTGGAAGAGAAGAAAAACTTGTAGAATCATCAATTCGATCAAAATGTTGTTCCGATTCTTCTCTATTCCTGGTCTTTTTTTAGAGAGAAATATTTAAATTGAGAAAAATTAGTTCTTTTAAATCAAAATGCATGCTTTAAGTATCTATTAAGTCTTATGAAACTAAGGCGCCTTAATAATTGTTCTATATTCTTTTATTCCGTGTAATGACACCCTATTTCAAGCACACTGCATTCAAGATTTAGAATTTTTCCAGCATCAAAATATTTCATCACTTATTTGTAAAAGAATTCAAAACGATTGCTTGGCAATTTGCTTTCATATTTAACTACTTTCTGAAATGAGCACTCTGAACAATCTATACCGGTTTTAAAAAAGAGAATATTTTTTAAATTCAGATTATTAAATCCTGCGATCAATTGCAATTTTTTAAGCCCATCTTTCATTTTCGAAGCATTCCGGAAATGAAACCGATAAAAAGAATGAATCTTGAGTTTAAATTTTATGTCTTTTGCGCGTCGGAAATATGCAAGGAAAACATTATTGATATCCACGATACAGAATATGATTAATAAAATATTATTTAAATGATTAACGCTTATAAGTTTATCCTTTTGTTAAAACTGAACTAAAAATAGGAATATTTTAAACAAAATATAATTTATTCACAATCTTCAATAATCTATTTCAGTATGCTTGAAAGAAATTAGTCAGCTCCATTCTTCATAAAATGTGGTAACTAAAACTATCCCATTTACCCATTTTTATCACATTTTTGTATCATGTTGTAATACGCAACTATTTCATAATTGTGTACCTTTAACTGTACGAATTAACTTTGCTTTTAAAACGCAAATTTTTATTATCACAGAGCTTTTTGAAATTAAATTATTTTGGTTTACTTTTGTTAACAATCAGACTACAAGCAATCATCTAAGAAAATAATTTTTTTGAAATCTTCATTCGATCGCTTTGGGCGAATATTTTTTACCGATTTTGATGTCTTCTTATAAAGCTATTTTAATCCTTTGCGCTCCAGCGTCAAGTCTGATTCGACATTTTGAAGCATGAATCCTTTTCATATTATTATCAGACAATGGTCGTTATAAAATTTGCATAAGAGCAGAAACTCTCACATTAATTTTTAAAAGTTTAAAAAAAACCTAAAACTATATTTTTGAGATTCCCAAATCTTAAAAGAATACATTCTTACTCTCATATATATGTAATTATACATTCTACTATTTTTCGGAATGCAAATGTTTCAGAACAAAATTAGCATTTTTTTAAACTAAATTTTACAATGTTATTTCAGATATAAGATACATATGCCATATATGTATTTTTACAGATTCTTAGCAACTCTAATACTTTTCTCTTAGCATACCAAAGCATATATCCGAAGAATTTAGAGTAAATATATTATTTATTAGAGTAAATAAATAATTTATTTAGGCAAAAGAGGTGTTTAAATTTATATAGTGGTGAATATTAATTGAAATATGCATTGACTATATAGATCGAAACTAAAAAACTTTGCTTCGAATGTTCACTGAATCCTATATATTTTTAAAAGCTTGCATTGTAATATAATACATAAATATTCTTGTAATATTAAAAAAAGTATTTAGTATTAAAATTGTTTACAATCTCAAAGCCCCTTATTTGAAATGGGTATTTTATTGTGCTCCTTGAAGTGAGCATTTTAATTTCGGTTATATCTGGCATTCTGGTTATACCATTAAAATAATTCTGTAAATAAGAAATAAAAAAAAAGAGATTTACATTAAAGAAAAATATATGTTTTATTAATATGAAAGTTCTTAAAAATATATTATAAAACGCATAAATAATCCCAAAATATTTTGACGTCATGTATTTATATGTTCTTTTCTAACATATATTATAATTCAGATTGACGCTAAACTATTTGAGTTTTCAATAATTTAATTTCATGAAAAATTATATTTATTACATTAGAAAACACAACAATATGTACTTGAATTTTTATAATATAAAAATTATAAACTTATTATTTTATTCAATTTTTTTATATTGATAGGGAAATAGTAATTCTTATAAAATTATGTATATATATATATATATATATATACATGTATGTATGTATAAATATATGTATATGTATATATATATATCGTGTGTCTCGGACATTCTTTTTGGAACTAATTTTCTTGCAGAAGAATTCTTGTTAATGCAAATTGCTTTAAGAATGTCCCTTAAATCGAAATATTTGCCAGCTCTTTTTCTAAGTTTCGAAGTTGATTAAGCATTTCTAGGCATGACCAAAATTCTGGAATTCACTTTGAAAGAGGATGATTTTTTTCTTGCTGTAATTAAAAACTTTTATATTAAATCATTTTGTGTCTAGCACTATGTTACGGAGATCAATAAATTTCGTCAATAAATCTTGAACTGATATTTTTTAAATTACAATCATAGTTATACAGAATAATACAGATGAGGATGAAAAATATAGGAAAATAGTTTTAGAAATGAAATTTTTAATTGAAATTAACTTGCTGAATATCTTAAAATATTTAAAATTTATTTATAAAATAATCTTTTATGTATCAAATTTAATACATAATAAGTTAAAATATAAATAATTAATATTGAAACTAACCAAAATTATTTTGGAAAAGGGTAAAATGACATTAATGCAAATATGGACGGTAATCAAATTACGAATAGGCAGTAATAAGCAAAATTTGTTCATTCGTATTCTCAAACCCCATTTTTATTTCTGCAGCATTTTGAGTTTTAATATTAATAATAAAAATAAAAATATTCTTAAGAAGTTAGAAATGTTTGCTTATTTCTTTTAAATTTCATTAAGAGATTTTCTAAATTCATTTTATAAAATATTTTAATATCATTTGTATTGTCTTTCACAATTGTAATGAAAGTATTTGACATCGTAAAAATATTACTTTTGAATAAAATTATTATCGAATTTGAAATTTGAAAACTAATTAGACCAAACAATATTTATTACACGAACCAAAATCGCAATCTTCTTTCTAAAATATTGAAATCCTATTTTCTAACAAAATATATACTATCGTTAATCCGGTTAGAAGGCTGTCTCCATTTTGATTAAATTTTTTTTCCTACTTAATAAACTTTTGTTCCCCATAAAAGATTTTTAATGAAAGTATTAATCTTATCATGAAAAACGTTTCTAAACGACTTTTCAATCAATCATGGACGTGAGAGATAAAAGAAATACTTTTATTTCAAAATGAGTAATAAACACATAGTCTCTAAAAGAATCGGGAAGTTACAATGATTGAAATCTTATTTCTTTTTTTTCCATCATCAGCAGAGGTTTGCCAATAAAAATTTTGATTGCTATTTTTTTGTATCAATAGATTAAATGTTATGAAATTATTTACAGCAGCAAAATACAAATAAAAAAATTAAGAGCTTTTGTTTTCTATCGAAATGCATTCCAAGAGATTTTAGAAGCTCATTTCTAATATTAATTAAATAGAAATTAAAAAAGTAAGAAAATTCAATTTGCCTAAAAATATATTCATATTTTTATTAATTAAACATTTCACTATTATTTGGAAAGATATTTCTGGCTATTAAATACAAATGATAAAATCGGAATACTGCAATAAATCTTTGCGCCATTTAAGTGTTTGTAGTGAAATTATTCAACATAATAAAAATATTCAATCTGCACTGAAATTCATCTGTTTTTGTGAAATATTAAAGTTGTTAAATCAGCTTATTCAATGATAAAACCGATAACTGAAAATTGAGAATTAGAGTGGAAAAATTTAATATTTTAGTTCTAATCTTATATCGAAAAAATTGCAATAGAATAAAATAAGTAAAGATTTTTTTTTTACAGAATAAAACCTGCACATTAACGTAGATATAAAGTTTTGCAGGAGTTTTTTTTTAAATTTGCATTATGGAAATTAAAAATGATATTAATTTTTTTATTATATTATTCTTATAATTAGAGAGTCTATTACTATTTATTAACTTTTGAAAATTATTACATAACACTTAAAACTTTAATTTCAAAATCTCTCAATGTCCTTATATGTAATGAGAAACACTTTCAAAAATAAACAAAGCAAACTAAAATTATTGAATCAACTTTAAAACAAAGCAAAAGCTGAATTATTAGTAAGTAACAAATGATATTAAAATTAACAAATGACATTAAAATAAAATTCAATTACTTGTACATAATTTTCTGTGACTTCAGCTCAGTATTCGTGTTCACTTAACATGGAGATAATAAAATCTATTTTGAAAAAAAAAATCATTCAAAAACTTCAAATTTAATTTATTCAATTCAAAAAATCGTCATTTTTAATGTAATGAAGGAAATTTAAAATAAATTCGCATTTAGTTACTAAAGTATCATGTTCTTAAATAAAGTTTCTACTCTTTTTTTGTTTTGTCTATAGAATACTGATAATTTTATTGGAAGAAATACTAAAAATAAATCCACTTACATTGAATTGTTTAAATATAAATCCATTTTTGAAATTTTGTAATGAAATTTCATATATTTAATTTTAAATTATAAAATTTATATTTTAAAATTAAATATAATATTTATATATTAAATATTATATAAATATTAAATAATGTATTTAAATAAATATAATGTAATATTTTAATGTATAAAATAATATATTTTATATATTAAATATTATATAATATTTGTATTTGTATAATAATAACTATATATTAAATTAAAATATAAATAAATTAAAAATAATATATTTCCAAAAACTCCATGAACTAATATTTTTTATAAATTGTTTGTATCTTTAGAAAAATTAAGAAATTTAAAAAAATAATTGTGATCGTCAGACTTACGGTCACTATCAATTTTACTATGGCAATTTTCAATTTTAACTTTTTATACACATTCAGAGAACAAAGCACACACATTTCTGAATTCAACTTATTTAATCTAATAAAGTCAGAATTCTTAATCAAATTACTTTGAATAACTTTCGTATACTTTAAATAAAACAGAGAAAAATTAACTTAAAATCTTTTCATAAAAAAAAAGTTAATCTTTGTTGGAAAAAAAATGAATAACTTATTTTCGTATAAAGAAAATAATATGTTTCTCTCCATGTATGAAATAAGTCAATATTTATTAAAACTTATTAGAATGTAACTCAAAACTATTCATATCATGTGAAACAATTCATCTGAAAATTGTGCTAGTAGTATCTTTGAAATTTCGAGTATGCAATAAAGGGTACTGAATTATTTAATTTGTCTTATTTTATTCATTAATTAAACCATCAATACTTAGTGTAATTGTTGCTAAAATAATAAAATGTGCTCAGAAAAAATTTCTTATTAACATAATCAGATTGCATTTGACAAAAAAAAAACATTATACCTCATCTAGAAATCTGAATATAAAACGGTGGTTTTTAAATATAAAAATAGGTTCAAGAACTTTTAAAAATGATATTAGAAAGTTGAGAAATTAAATTATTATTCATTAAACGTGGAAAAATTTTTAAGCAGAATTTCAATATAGCATTAAAAGAAAAAATTATACTTTTTATTTTCTCTTTCCGTGA
>JAPMOR010034718.1:0-22765 GCA_026543865.1 Argiope aurantia | reverse complement strand
TACAGCACAGAAGACGATTATCTTCACCCGAGACGTGTAGCATACAGCAGCAAGCACAGCAGCATACAACCAGAACCTACTGCAGACAGTAGCCCACAGCTCAGTTCAGCACTAGCTTGACTCAGTCACTTCCGACTACTCTGTCTTCTACTTCTCCGACTCTGACTCAGATTACTGACTTGACTTCTCTGGCAGCTGCAGCCCCTTATATGGGTCTCAGGAGGCGGGGCTAGAAGACTCTCAACCAATCAGGAACGTTCGAGGCGTATCTCGGTTCCTACTGGACGGATCGGGAAAATTCTCGAAGTTTCGGGTATAATCTATTTTGGCGCCAAAGTCGCCAAATTGTCGCCAAGTTTGTCGCCAAGCTCTTGGACCCCCGACACGACACCCAGACTCTGTCCCATAGAGATGACTGTAAAACATTCTTTCCAATGATGGAACCAACTATGCTGGGAAGCTGCATTACGGATTCGTAACACTGTCCCCCTCCTAAGGACTGCACGTCCCGGGCAGTACAATATCTGAGTAAGAGGCAACTACTTACAGGATTACCATATTCACACAATAAGCAAGTATAAAATCACAAATACTCAAAATGACATACAGCGTATATATTTTCAAAAATCATTAACAATACAAAAATAAATTACAATACTAAAATAACAAAATTAAGAAGATAAATGATTTACATTATTTATTATATAATGAGCGACCATGGTCTTAACTAAAAAAAGATCTTAATCACCTTGGCCAAGGTAAGGGGCTAGCCTGTTACAATGTATCACCTTCGGTTTTGAGTGTGGTGATTTCTGTATCCGTACCACAACGTCATTCAGTCTTTTAAGGACTGTATAAGGACCCTCCCAGTTGGCCTGCAACTTCGGAGAAAGTCCTTTGTGACGTTTCGGATTCCATAACCACACTTGATCTCCGTGGAAATTGTGTCCCGTTGCTCTAGCATCGTATCGGGTCTTCATCTTCTCTGAAGCCATGCCGATCCTATCTCTGGCCAGATGATGCACCTCCTCCATCCGTGTCCGCAGATTCTCGACATATTCCTTAGGCCCCAAGGGAGCATCTGGAGGCCGGTTGAACAGTAGATCTGCAGGCAGACGAAGGTCACGTCCGAAGAGCATTTGCGATGGGGAATAGCCAGTAGTCTCATGAACGGCACTTCTATAGGCAAGAAGGAAAAGGGGCAGTTTCTTGTCCCAGTCCCGTTGATTGCTGGACACCAGGAGAGAGAGACTGTTCAGAATGGTCCGATTGAATCTCTCTACCATGCCATCTGACTGAGGATGTAAAGCCGTAGTTCGAGTTTTGTCGATGCTATCTCACACAGTCTCCTGCAGACAGCCGAATCAAAGTTTCTTCCTTGATCAGAGTGTAGTTGTAGAGGAACTCCGTATCTTGAAATCCAGTTTTGAACTAGAATCTCTGCAACAGTCGGGGCTTCTTGATCGGGAATGGGATAAGCTTCAGGCCATTTGGTGAAGTAGTCCATGACAACCAGGATGTTGTTGTTGCCATCTGATGACCTAGGAAGAGGGCCTAGGATGTCAAAAGCTATTCGTTCGAATGATGCACCCACATTATACAGCTGCAGTCTTCCTTTAATGCTTTTCCCAGTACCTTTACGTGCAGCACAGGGATCACATGTGCGACACCACTTCTCCACGTCATTTCGCACGTTATTCCAGTAGAAACGTTCTCGAACTCTTTGTAAAGTCTTCGTAACACCAAAATGACCCGCAGTCGGACTGCCATGGAGTTCCTTAAGGAATACTCTTGTCTTTGGGAGTATTAATTGCCATCTGAATGCGTTTCCATCGTCAGACTCCCATTTGCGATACAGCACACCATTTCTTAGATGGAGAGAATCCCAAAGAGCCCAGTAACGCTTCGTTGTAAGATGGAAGGGGGCGATGTCTTGCCAGCTAGGCTTTCCGCCTGTTGACTCTTTAAAATCAATTATTGGTTTTATCTCAGGATCAGCTAGTTGATCTTTCCGGACGCTCTCGTCGCTCCATGGATCTGATTCTGATGTTGATGGTGTTGTAACTTGGCGAACTACAGGATCTATCATGCCAAATTTCTTTTCAACTCTAGGGCAGTATTTGCAGTTCTCCGAGCATGGTCTTCTCGAAAGAGCATCTGCCTTTCCATGCGCTGATCCTTTTCGGTGGCGGATTTCCATGTCATATTCCTGTAGTCTCTGTATCCACCTGGCTATTTGACCTTCTGGATTTTTAAAATTCAATAACCATGTTAATGAAGCATGCTCTGTACGAAGCAGAAACCTTCGACCGTAGAGGTAAGGGTGGAAGTTCTCTACGACCTTTACGATAGCCAGAAGTTCCTTCCTGGTCACACAATAATTCCTTTCCTGTTTGGACAGACACTTACTGAAATAGGCGATGACACGCTCCTATCCATCTATTTCATGGGACAACACAGCTCCGATGCATTCATGGCTTGCATCCGTATCCAGAATAAATTGCTTTCCAATTTCAGGATATGCCAGGACGGGAGCAGATGTTAGGGCGCCTTTGAGCTTATTGAAGGCGTTGTCACACTCGTCCGTCCAGATGAATTTCTGTTTCGCTTCGGTCAGCTTATGGAGTGGTCTGGAGAATTGTTGAGAATTTTTTCACGAATTTTCGGTAATACGTGCATAAGCCTAAGAAACTCCGGAGCTGGTGAACATCCGTCGAGCAGGTCCAATGTCTTACAGCCGATATCTTATCCGGGTCTGTTCGAATACCTTCCGCCGAACTGATATGCCCAAGATAGGTGACTTCCCGCCTGAATAGGTGGCACTTGGACGGGCTTAATTTCAGGTTAGCTTCCTTCAGCTTTTGCAGTACACATCTAACATTTTGAAGATGTTCTTCAAAGGAACGCCCCATGATGATGATGTCATCGAGGTAAACCAGACAGGCTTCATAAGAAAACCCTCCGAGAATTGTTTCCATAAGGTGTTCAAATGTTGCCGGCGCATTACACAAGCCGAAAGGCATAACCTTAAACTGCCATAGCCCCTGTCCTGTGGTGAAAGCCGTCTTCTCTTTATCTTCAGGATGGATTTCTACTTGCCAATACCCACTCTTGAGGTCCAGGGTGGAAAACCAGGTGTTGCCGGCAAGTGTATCAAGCGTGTCATCTATCCTTGGCAAAGGGTAGCTGTCCTTCTTGGTGACATCATTCAACCGGCGATAATCCACACAAAATCTAGTAGAGCCGTCTTTCTTCTTTACTAAGACGATGGGGGACGCCCAAGGACTTGATGACGGCTCAATGACGTCATTATCTTGCATTTCTTTAATTAGTGTTTGTACTTCTTGTTTAGCGAATGGTAGTCGTCTGGGGTGCTGCCTAATAGGAGGATGCTCTCCTGTATCAATTCGGTGTTTTACTAGTTGAGTCATTCCAAAGTCCTCAGATGTTCGGGAAAATAACTCCTGGAATTCTTTTATCAACTCTCTAGCAGCACACCTCTGTTTTTCATCTAAATCTGTATCCTGCAGCAGATTTTGGACTAGATCATCTGAAGAAACGTCCTGACTATTGCACTTCCGGTCTATACAAGTGACAGGAGTGCAAGTTGCCAGCACCTCTCCTTTCTGTATAATCTTCGTCTTATCACTGATGTTAGCCACTCTCACTGGGATGACTGACTTTGAGAGGCCCACTACTGACGAAGCTACCAACACTCCTGCTCTGGCACGGTCTGTGTCAGGATAATCCATTACACCAAATCGGAATTTTTGGTCATCTGCTACCAAACCAGGTATTACACATTCAGTCCTAGGCGATAAGGAGATGTCAGTTTTAGCTATTATTTTCTGACTGGATTCCAGTTCAGCGTGTAGTCCAAAGAGAGTGATGTCTTCAAATTTTGAGTTCATTCTACTATTTCCGAAGTCCAGTTTGAAGTCGTATTTCCGCAGAAAATCTAGTCCGAGAATGCAAGGGTCGGTAATTTCTGCTACAAATGCCGTATGGTGGTAGTTTATATTTCCAAAGCGTATAGCGAGGTTGACTTTCCCATGAACATGAATCTTATCTCCCGTCACTGTCTGTAAAGTAATGCAGGGCGGCGTCCAGATTATGTTAAATTTTAATTTTCGTGCCAGATCTTCCCTTATTATGGTCACATTGGCTCCAGTGTCGACAACCATGCGGCATGAGATGTTACCAATTTGTCCTATCGCGTAAAGTCCATTGTCACCGCCACTTATGGATGAAATTTGATATACTTTGAAATGGGGCTTTTGACTATCTGGACACCTCCGCCCCGCGAGATGGCCACATATTAGTTTCCCTGATGTGGTGGAGAATTATTTCCACCACCTCTAGAAACCCGGCAGTTTCTACGGACGTGTCCGGCTGTACCACAAGTCCAACACCGAATTTCCGTACTTTGTCATCTTTGCGCTCTTTTAACCTTCGAATTTCCCTTCGCAGATCGTCAATATGTTTCACGAAATCAGAGTCCGAATCCGCAGCAGAGACAGCTATGATTGGATGTCGGTCCTTGCGTGTGGCCTGCTGGGCAGCCTCTATTTTGTGTGCAAAGACTAAAGCAGAACCTATATCTTTGACATCTGCTAGTCTAAGAGCCTTCTGTGTTTCCGGATCCCGCACACTATCGATGAAGTGCTGGAGAGCCAAATCTTGACGTGTCTCAACTGGACAATCAGAAAATGCTAAATGGGAAAGTCGCTGAATATCGCTAGCTAATTCCTGCAGACTTTCACCCGCCTTTTGATAACGGAAATTTAACTGCAATCGACTGTATTTTTTAGTGCACTTCTCTCCAAACCGCAGTTCACGCGCACTCGATAGAGCTTGGAAATCATGTCTTTGCTTCTCCGTAAGAGTCTCAAGGATGTCGGCAGCGTCTCCTCTTAACGAAGCTGCTAAGTGAAACGCTTTGGCTTGAGGATTCCATCTATTAGCTTCCGCTACCATAGTAAACTGAGTTTTGTATACTTGCCAGGATGTTTTTCCGTCAAATGTTGAGAGTTTAATCGTCGCTAGGGAAGGTGTAAATATCACTTTGGATTCCTCATGTTCGTGGGACATGTGCTTCTTCAGGCTTTCAATCTCCTTCCCAAATTTCTGTTCAAATTCTTTTCCGATGTCTTCTCGAACCTTGTCAATACTTTCTTCCATCTTCAAAACTTTAGTTTCCACTGAAATTACTTTATTCTCAAATGAAGCCATCTTATCTTCAATTACATTCATCTTCTCCTGAATGATATTGGAGAATTCCTCTTTAACACTTACGATGTCCTTCTTAAGCTCCTCCTGTCCGGAATTCAACTCCTGCTCCATTCTTTCTTGTCTTTTCTCCATTCTTTCTTGTCCTTGCTTCATCTCCTGCTCCATTCTTTCTTGTCCTTGCTTCATCTCCTCCATAGATTTCTTCATCTCAGCCAACAGAGCCAGTAACTCACCATTACCGCTATCAGCCATTTTTGCTTGGGATCTCGTCAGCACTATGCACTATTAACCACTAATCCCTCTTCTGACACCAAGTGTTACGAAATTTCTGCCGGGGTTCGTTTGGATAGTGGTAGTGATATGGTGTGTAGAACGCTCAATCAGCAGACGGCAGTAGAAAATAAAACAACAACGTTTATTTACACGAAGACACACAGAACAGTACAAAAGCGACGACTATATACAGCACAGAAGAAGATTATCTTCACCCGAGACGTGTAGCATACAGTAGCACACACAGCAGCATACAACCAGAACCTACTGCAGGCAGTAGCGCACAGCTCAGTTAAGCACTAGCTTTACTCAGTCGCTTCCGACTACTCCGTCTTCTACTTCTCCGACTCTGACTCGGATTACTGACTTGACTTCTCTGGCAGCTGCAGCCCCTTTTATAGGTCTCAGGAAGCGGGGCTGGAAGACTCTCAATCAATCAGGAAAGTTCGAGGCGTATCTCGGTTCCTACTGGACGGATCGGGAAAATTCTCGAAGTTACGGGTATAATCTATTTTGGCGCCAAAGTCGGCAAATTGGTCGCCAAGTTTGTCGCCAAGCTCTGGGACCCCCGACACGACGCCCAGACTCTGTCCCATAGAGATGACTGTAAAACATTCTTTCCAATGATGGAACCAACTATGCTGGGAAGCAGCATTACGGATTCGTAACAATATATATACATATATATATATTGTATTAATTTATATTTATAATTTAGATGAATGTGCATTTGTGCTTTTTCGCTCCGTAGGCTGGATCGTAATCCTTAGAGACACCAAATTTAGCAGAGAAATACTTTGAGAAGTAGGAATGTTTGCCTTTGATCAATTTTTGGAAATTATATTTAGAATTTTAATTAATTAAAAATTTTATTAGATTTTAATATTTTTTGGTATAACATCAGAAAAAAAGTCCTTGCACAAAAGTGATTTACAAAATAAAATAAATAAATCCCAAATATAATTTTTTTCAAAGATCCCAATTTAGTTGCTGTAAAATTTTTTAGTTCAGATTTAATAAATTTTATAAATTTTTAAAGTATATTTTACAATAATATTTTTATTCTTCTGAATAGAACTAATGCTGTTGCTACTTTTCATTAAGTAAGTGATTTCGTGATTTTCTTCTATAATTGAAAATTTAAGATATATTCTATTTAATATCTATATGGCTTACATGGCGAATAAAAAAAGTGATGCTGCAATAACATCTAAATCTAAATAGATGAAACAGACATTTGTCCTTCAAATAGCGGTTTTTTTCATGAAAATAGATTTTTACTAGAAACGCTCATATACGCAATAAACAGATCATATGTCAGGCAATTAAAATAGCATTGTTAATGTCGGACAAATAATGACATGAAATTTCATCTAAGAAATCGCACTGAAATGAAACGTAACCCATACTTCCAATGAACTAGATAATCAACAAAGGTGAAACTTTTAAGATAAGAATGTTGCTTAATATTTTTAAAATAAAAAACTTTTAAAGATTATAAAAAGTTATATATTATTTTATTTATATGTATTGTTACAAACCTGTAATCTTGTTTCCCAGTACGACTAGTGTCATCGTAAGAAAAACAGGATGTACGATTTGTCCTGTGCGTGCTGAGGGTCAATGAATTCAGAACTTGGCGACTAATTTGGCGACCATTTGGCGACTTGGCGAAGAATTTGGCGACAAAATGGATAATACTGGAAAGTTCGAGAATTTTCACGATCCATCCAGTAGGAACCGAGTTACACCCAGAGACGTCCTAATTGGTCTGGAAGATTTCTAGCCGCGCCCTCCGAAACTATAAAAGACATGCACTCTCAAGCTGAGGCGAAGTCGTGTGAGCGAGTAGTCGGAGTCGCCGATAAGTAACACACCATATCAGCGTTGTGTGGGGCGAGTACTGAAGAGCTGTGTGTCAAGTCCTTTCGTCTACTGTGTTTTCGTTTCTGCTGTACATATTTGTCGTTTATGTGCTGTCTTCTTTTCGTGTAAATAAACGTCGTTGTTTTTTTCTACTGCCGCCTGCTGATTGAGCGTTCTTCACACCATATCAATACCACTATCCAAACGAACCCGAAAATTCGTAACTTTTGGTGTCAGAAGTGGGATAGTGGTCAACAGTCTATGGTGCTGACGTGATACCAGAGCAATGGAAGAAGAAATGAAAGCCGAATTAGAGAAATGTTTGCAAGAAATGAAAGCCTTTATGGAAGAAATGAAAGCCGGACAAGAAGAACTGAAAGTCGATCAAAAGAAACTTTTGGAAGAAATGAAAGCCCGGCGGAGTGAATTAAATAAAGGCCTTTCGTCAATGAAATAAACTATAGAAGATCATGTTAATAAAATCGAAGACGTCCAAGTTATCACAGAAGAAATTGAAGGAAGCAGCGAGAGCCAAGTGAAAGAATAAAAGACTGAAGATCGAATGGAGACCAGTGTCACCGAATAAGAGCTTAGCCATCCGGAGGATGAACCGAAGTTTAATAAAGAGATGTACGAACCATGAGACTGTCAAATAATTGCGGAGCTGAAAAACTCTTCTCCGAATGAGTCCCCTGAAGAGGAATCGAAAGTGCAAGTGTTTGGGGATGGAGAAGATGACTTTCTTTGGACGGGTCTGTTGGTGGCGACCCGTGCTCTATGCCTGTGGATGCAAGAGTTGATGCGACCCTGTATGGATTGGATTCGTCCCAGAAGTCAAATGGGCAACCTCTCTGCAAACATCTTCGCATCGGCTTCCATAGTGATACGGATGAAGAATACGTGACTCGAATCGCTGATCCTTGTGGTCCCGGCCTCGGCTTCCCTCAAGAATCCGACCTTGCTGCGGATCTGCACAGAATTCTGATGCAAATAGGAGCCGATGAATCTCCTGTGCATCCGTACAAGTTACGTCATCGCAAAAGGATCCTTCCAACAAAGATAGATTCGCTCTTTAGAAGATCCTGTGTTGAGAGTTGCGGACAGTTCTCGAGTGTCGAGAATAAGCCAGGAATAAGCGGAAATATTCCCGTGGAAGATCTGGCGATAAGCGGAAACATTGTCGTGGGATATCTGGCGATGGAGGCGAATACCTGGCAATCAGGTGGACTCCGGGAGGCACCTTTGAACCATTCTGATATTCGCATGGTTCGATGGAGGAAGTTCAAAGTGAACAACCGACCACCCTGTCTAGAATTTGTTTCGGAGAGTCCTGTTACGATACAAAAATTGACTTCATGGGACACCTTGAATCTTAAGGATCGGAATCAAGTCTGGGTGTACAATCCGAAATGACGAAGAGGTCCGAGTCAAAAGCATTGAGAAGCTTTGGATGGATCTTTAGTCGCCGACAAATTAGTAAATGATGACATCTTCGAAAGTGTGAAAGTCGTCTAAAGCATTATCATCATCACATCATTCGGAAGCCTACGCCAGCTGTTGGATTGAAATGGGTCTGCCGGGACGTCAGTCTTTGAAGAGGGGAGCAATGTTACAAACCTGTAATTTTGCTTCCCAGTACGACTAGTATCATCGTAAGAAAGACAGGATGTACGATCTGTCCTGTGCGTGCTGAGCGTCAATGAATTCAGAACTTGGCGACTAATTTGGCGACCATTTGGCGACATGGCGACAAAATGGATAATATTGGAAAGTTCGAGAATTTTCACGATCCATCCAGTAGGAACCGAGATACACCCAGAGATGTCCTAATTGGTCTGGAAGATTTCTAGCCCCGCCCTCCGGAAATAGGAAAGACAGGCAGCCGTGTAAGCGAGTAGTCGGAGTCGCTGACAAGTAACAACTCTTGGAAAGGATAGCGAATCAACAGCGGATTGCCAGCATTGTGTGGGGCGAATGCTGAAGTCCTGTGTGTCAAATCCTGTCGTCTACTGTGTTCGTCTCTTCTGTACATATTTGTCGTCTGTGTGCTGTCCTGTCTTCGTGTAAATAAACGTCGTTGTTTTTTGTACTGCCGCCTGCTGATTGAGCGTTCTTCACACCATATCACGGCCACTATCCAAACGAACCCGAAAATTCGTAACAGTATATTCATAGCAATAATAATACCTATCTATACTTTTTGGATGAATTTATTATAATTCGATAGATTCGATTACAAGATTTTGAGAAATCTTAAAGCTTTCCGCAACAAAAATAAATTTTTCCATCAGGAACAAGTATATTACTTTAATTTGATAAATGCGATAAATTTGGCAAATAAAAGTACAAATAAATAAAAAAAATATTATATTTAAAATTCTTCTAAAGGAATCAATGGTATGATTTTTTGTTTTTTATTTCTATCACTCGTTTTCATTTCTTTTTTGAATGAATTGTATACATGAGATTTTGGAATAAAATAAGAGTTACGTGTAGTTGGAATAAAGGTCTTATTATTTGAGAGTGACAATCTCAATATTACCGCACAAAAATTATTTTTACATGAAGTTAAAGATCAAAAATTTATCTTTTAAATGATACCAATGTTTTAACCTTAAAATTAAATTTCTATTTTTAATGAATTTTTGACTAGATAATTTAACTATATTTTTCAACAATTTTTTTCGTACAAAATAAAGATAAAATTTAAGCTGAACGAGCACGTTTCGCATTCATGGGAAAAAATTAGCTTTTTTCAAAGTGTTGCCATCACATTGATTGAATCTCTAAATAAAAATAAATTAAATATTTTTGGAAATGAAATCTGCAAAAATATAATTATAGGCACGTGTTTGTAGGAAATGAAACTAATATGAAATATTTTTTTTTTCTAAAAAATAAATTCAAGAAAAATTATTTTATGATCTTGCACACTTTTTATATTATTAATCCAATAAATCAGTCTTATTTTAAGGCAAGTTTTGTTTAATATGAACAGGATATCCATTCAAATCAGGGCCACACAGCTAATTTGTAAACCTTTAGTAAGACACATATCTGCTAAAATGGTCTAAATGGAAAATGGTTATATTTTATGTAACTTGATTCAATAAATGCTCTAATAAATAACGAATTTTTGATTTTATATAAAGCTTCTGCTGTGGAAATCACGATTAACAAAATGTTCTTGAAACACTAATATTTTAAATAAAGAGAGTTAATTTCCAATCAACTAAATCAATCACTTAAAAAGAGATTTATTAAAATTTGAATAGTACTATTCAATAGAAAAAGGATAATTTTAGATTTTCCATCGATCGTTTCAAAGAAAATACGCCAATCAGCGCGCATGTTTCTCAAGATTAATTGGCCTAAGATTATGCAAATGTTGAGTTTTTTCTAAATTTTTAACATTCAAAACTTCATAAATAAGTCTTAGTTGATCGTGGAAAAAAGAAACAAACATTCATTTATTTAAAATCTTCTGTGTCCAGAATATTTCTCAGAATATGTTACCTTACTGCATTAAATTTAGACTTCATAATATTTGGAATATATTTATAGGCCGGAACAAAATATTATTATTGATTTCATATCAATCCTTTTGAAATCAAAACTTAAAACTGAATTTTATGCTGAATCTGAGAAATTTTTGTTTAATTATTCTTTGAGATATTACATAAATTATGAAAAATATTTTGTAGTTCATATAAGACTTAAATACCTAGCGATTCTGTTTGCAATACTCATATTCAATAATAATAATAATAAATAAATTACAATAAAGATGATAAATAAAATAAAACGCTTGGTTTTATTAAAAAATATCTTTATATTAATTGCAATTTCATCATTTCCACTTTAAATTAAAGTTGAACTTTTACCGGAAATGACAACAAATTAGCAAAATATATATAGTAAATTGAACGAAACGATCTAAACAACAGTATAAGTTTGGTATGACTATCAAAATTGGAAGATTAAAAGTGCTTTGTTTGAGAATCTATTAAGAGACCAGTTACTTAAAATATTTGATTGAAAATTGTAGCGAGCGGTAATACTGGCTAACCGGCTTGTCGCCAAAGGTGGCTAGTATAATAATAAAGTAATAAATATACATGTAAATTATTAGTCCTTTATATGCCGTTAAGCTTTGAAGCATATTTTCATTTTCTGATATTATTTTATTGTATTCATGAGACTTTGTATTTCAACATAGAATACTAAACAGAAATATATACAAAATCTACTTGTAATATTTTAAGCTCCATATATAGATCAAACGTGATAAACATGACTAAGTATTAATGAAAGATTGTTGCAGATACAGCTATTTCCATCCAATTAACTACAACATAATCACTTACACAATGAAAGCATATATTACATTCCATTTTTAGTACTAAATAAATATACCCTTTATTAATTACACTTCCCAAATTTCTATTCACTTCTGAATTGACAGCAACTGGTTATCAAGTGAATACATAAAGTGGTTGAACACTGGGATTTTCATCAGATTCGGCCTCTTCAACCATTCAAAATTCGTAGCCTATTTAATTATTCGTGCGGAAGTTTCATCAGCCTGCAAGCGACGGTGGTTTCTCTCGCTTAAAATGCGATGCGCTCATGGTTTTAAATATGAATGATAGACTTCTAGGGCATTAATTTTATATGCTTTAAATGAAATGCTTGTTTAAAATTTTTCCCGAGGATTAGAAATCCCAACTTTTGTTTTAGTGTCTAGTACCTGAGACATGTTTGTGTTGTACGAATAAAATTAATCATGAATAGAAATTAGTAGCTGCGTAGCAAACTACACATTTTATTTCCTTTTTCTTACCATCTGATAAGAGGTCTGAATTTTGATTATGTTGATTCAGAATATTTTCGTTTCACTGGTAGTTCGAAGTTGTATCTATTATTTTCTTTTAGTATGTATTTGACAATGCATGTTTCTTATATTAGGACATCACTATTTGGTTCAATCCGTTTTAATATTAGTCTTGATTTCAGTGTTCAGTTTCAGTTATTAATTCATAAAATTTCAAGGAAAAATAATCAATTCCCGAAAATATTTAGGCATTTACGCCTAGTTAGGAAGATACTAAAATAACTTGCAGTCCGTAAGAAAGAAAACATTTAACTTTGCACAGTAAGTGACTTAACTTCGTAAAGTCCTTAGTACTTATATTTAGGATTATCTAGGTACTTCATACGAATTACAGTTTTATCTAAATATTTCCTACTTAAGAATATTTATCCTGTAATCTAATAAAGTTAGAATGCAGATAATATGAAATGAATTCTTTCATTTCTGTAAAAAAAGAACTGGAAATCTATTATAGATGTTAAAAATTAATATAGTTCTATAAATGCAAATTTTCAAAGAAATTCGACTTAAATTTCTAAATTCATTAAACAAAAAAAAACCCTTGTTTAATCATAAAAGAACGCTAATCTAATTTTGTAAATTTCCTTATTTTGATTTAACATTAATTTTCTATTCATTTTTCTTCGATATTACCATTTTTAACTTCAAAGTTAATAAAATAGTTAAATTAATAAATGCAAAATGAGGTACCGATATAGTAAAACAAAGAAAACTTTATGGTGAGTAGTATCCATAATAAGATATGTATCTTCATTACATTTTTTTCATCAACAAAATGTTAATATTACTATAAGTTTAGTGCTCTCATTTTCGCAATCCCATAAATAAAGGCATTCCTTTTGTTCATCCCCTACGGACACTTATAAGTGTCTAACGTGACTTCGTAAATCCATCCCTCTGGACCAATATTTCTCCTTTTCATACCCGTAATCACCCCCACGCAATTTTCTCGTTTTCATTAACCGCTAAAAGCAAGCAGTCGTGTTGGCTGTCTTAAAACTCGCCAGCCAGAAAGAAAGGTTTGTGTTGGCGCCTTACACTTGTTGCAAGATTTCGCATGCTGGCGTAGAATAAATGTGGTTTGAAAGGTGACTTTTCGCTCGACACAACATTGCAATTGGGGCTTTCGTGTCAACATATCGGAAGTCTAATCCTAATGTTTCCTCTCCAGAATAAGCTTGTGCAATTAATAAATGAATATTTATAGTTCGTTTAATCTGATTGCTTTTATTAGGTAATTTATTTCCCGCCTTGTTAGGAAAGAGGTTTTCATTGGTTTTCTATCGGTAAGAAAGGAAAATGCCAAGAAGAAGCTCTGATACTCTGTTGAGGAAATGAATCTTTGAAATTCTTAAAAGAAATGAAGTAATGATTGAGTTAATAATGACTTAATAAAAATAAGTAATAAGTAATAAAATAATAATAATAAGTAATAAAAATTCGTAATAATGCTTGCTTTCAAAACTGTTTCAAAGTAAGGAAGGAGCTTTTACAGGTAGTTTTAAAGGATGCTGAATGGATTCTAAGTCAGTGACTCTCAGCCTTGGCAACATTTGGCAACTTGCAACAAAAATGAATAAAACACAAGCAAAAATTATTTAGAAATATTTGAGTTTAGTTCAAGTGAATATTTGAGCGCTTTATGCTTTTACGGTTGTTTATTACCGATTTGTTGCTTGTAGTGTTATTTGTATGAATTGCTGTCTTGTGTATACTTTGATACTAATATCATTGGCATTTTTCAAGAAAATAGATATTTATCAAGCACTCCGAATAAAGATTCAATTGACTTGAAAATATATTAGATGATATATAATGATTTTAGAGCGTAGTGGTTCTTTGTTTCTTATGCTGTTAGATTCAAAATGAAAGTGAAGAAAGAATAAACAAAACAAAATAAAATCCTTCCAAAATAAAAAATAATAAATGCAATTTTCTTATGTTAAATTATGTTATTAAATTTTCAAATTATGTTTTCTTATGTTTTGAGATGGAATGGGCTTAGCAAAGAAATTTACTGTCGGGAGTCAGATGTTGATATTAAACACAATAATATACAAAAACCGGTCACAAATGTACGGTACTTGAAACCGAACATTTTATAACTACTAGTTCAGAAATTAATTCATATTCTTTAAAAAGAAAGGAAAAAAAATATTTTTTTTTTCTATTTCTAAATACATTTGAAAAAATACACTGGTGTGCAAAACTTAAGCAAAAGGTATGTTTTTTGCCATAACTTCACGAGAAATCATCTGAGAGGCATGAAATTCAGAAATGAGATACAGCATTTTGTACTGAAAGAATGACGAAAGCATAGTTGCGCAGAAATGAATACAATGCATACAGTATGGAATCAAACAAAAAAAGGCTTTATTGAACTGATTGATTGTCTGTCCAAGAGGAAGAACAGCAAGCAGATGTTCCTTAGTATGGGATATGCCCTCCCCTTACTGCGATGGTTGCTTCGCACCGTCTCCCCATACTCAGCACCAATTGTCCAACAGTTCTTGAGGTAAGAGTGACCATTCCTCAATCAGCATCTGTTTAAGTTGTCGGGTGTTCCCAGGAGGATGTAATCGTGAGGCAAGGCATCTCCCCAAAGCATCCCACACATGTTCTATCGGATTTAAATCAGTTGGGCACGCCGGGCAATCCATTCGAGTGATATCTTCACTTTCCAGGAGCTCCTCAACAGCATGAGTCCTGTTTGGCCGTGAATTGTCATCCATAAAAACGAAGTCTGATCCAATGGCACCTCGGAACAGACGCACATGGGGAAGAATCACCTCCTGACAATAGCGATCTCCAGTTACAGAACCTCTGTCGAAAACGTGGAGCTCATTCCGCCCGTTCATCATAATGCCTCCCCAGACGATAACTCCAGGACCACAGAAACGGTCTCTTTCCGTGATGTTACTGGGATGAAACCGTGTCCCGACCTCTCTCCAAATCAACTGGCGTTGGGAATCGCTTGTGGCACTAAAACAATTCTCATCTGTAAAGAGGACACGACTCCATTGATGAGATGTCCGGTTTTTGTGCTCCCTGCACCACTCTAAACGGTGCCGCCGGTGGGAAACTGTCAAAGGGATGCAGCTTTCAGGACGGCGGGCGAATATGCCACCTTTGTGAAGGCGTCTGGAGACAGTAAAACGCGACACTTGTCGTCCCGTTGCTGCATACAGTTCCTGAGCAATGACGCTTGCTGACTGGTTTCGGGTTCTTTTCGCCTGCAGGACGATATGTCGGTCATCCACTGCAGTTGTTTTCCTGGGGCGGCCACCACCAACCTTTCTCACAGCTGTACCTGTGGTTTGGAGGGCTTTCCAAGCGCGCGAAACGTCACTTTTGTTGATTCCGAACTCTTCAGCTACACTGCTCACACTACGTCTCTCCTCCAGCTTTCCGATCATTCTTCCACGTGTGAAATCCTCCAGGTGATTTCTGCTAGCCATATTTCACGAATTAACTCACGTGCACTTGCAGCGAATGTCTTTAATTGCGTCTCTATCCTTCCTTTTATTGTAGTGTTGAGCTGCGCGCGCCTTCCGCACGTGTTTTGCGTACGCTCACGTCGCCTGTGACGTTTTGTTCCTGATATTTGCATACGCATGACCTTTCTCTTGAATTACGTGTTCATTGTACTGATCGCAAGAACTCCTTTTCTGCAATTTCATGGCTATCTGCTTAAAATTTGCATTGTTGCTTAAGTTTTGCACACCTGTGTATATATACAAATGGTTATCTAGAAGCTATGTCTTAATAAACAATTTAAATAAAAGGAAACATTATTGGAAATATATTATCATTGCATAATGATAAAAATGCTTAGATTATTTTTGAAAACAAGTGGCATTATTGTTGAAGCATTTATCCTATAGGCATTTTTAGCAAAATACATTAACAATATCGGCTGTATGGTAATAGTGAATTTTCATAAACCTTACATTGCTTTTCCAATTTTTTAATCAAATCATAGTAAATTAGAGACTGCCAATCGTTTCTTTCTTCATTCTAAATATTTCCACATATTTTATTCGAAAAACTTTATTTCTACGCCTTACCATCGAATTATTTATCGAGTTTAGCGTATACACTTCACAAAAGTTTCTTTGAATTCCAATTTGTTTTACATTTTTAGCATTAATAAAGTGGATGAAAGAAAGCCCTCGCATTCCAAAAAAATTTCAATTTTTTTCAAAACTTTTTAATGCTCCTGATTCAATCAACTTAATACTCAACGACATAAAAATAACTTCTATTATTAATAAAGAATCAGCTAAAAAAAAGAAAACGATAATTATTTAAAAAACATAACTAATTTTTTTCGTGGAAAATTATTAATAATTTTTCATTAATGAAGAGCTTTCGTGTCCACTTTAAAAACAGAACTTGGTTATGATATTTAGTTCAAACTATAAACATCATAATTTCTTCAGAATAAATAATAAATCCTAATGCTAATTTGATTATAAATTTATTTAGGTATTATGTTATTAATTATTTTCTGATTTAGATAAAGATGACTTTACTGTAATACTAGGATTTTCATCATATTTCATATTTCAGATTCAGATATCCGCAAATCATATATATATACATAAATTTCAAGGAAGGGGGTTTTTGTGAGTCATTGCAGAAGCACTTGTACTCACAAATTAATATAGTTATGCAACTATAATGTAGAAAAGTAAGAAAAAAATGAAAATGAAGTGCATGCTCTGTAATCGACTATTTTATTAACAAACAAGTTATAGAATTTAACTTTCTGAATTTTTTTTAATTTTTTTTATTTACATTTAAATATTAAATCATAAAAAAATGTTAATATGAAATTTATAATTATTTAATGCATGATTCTAATTTAAAAAATACATTGATACCTTTTCAATACTTTTCATCTTCATAAATAAGCTCAGGAATTATTAAAAATAATCAAAATGTATGCCATACTATTTCCATTAATTGTATTTAAACTTGCACAACATTTCATTGCTTGTGTATTAATGAGACAAATTTACTTCTCATCTTAAAGAATATTTAATTTGTGTAACAATAGTCAGTTTTATTCTCAATACAAATATAAAATGGTTAGTACCATAATAAATGATTTATTTTAAATAAAAATTAATTTAATTATAATTAGTCCCATGGACTGATATTATTTTGAATATATTCCCCAAAATGTAGAGATAAAATCGAAATGTTGCAATATTTTAGTATTTTTTATTATGTTACTTGTCTAACGAAATGAAAACTTCAATATTAAAACAAATATTTTTAGCCAGGTAAAGGAAATAAATTAATAATGTCAGTGAAACTCAATACACCTTTTTTATTTATATTAAAACTTTACGAACTAAGCTATACACTAAACTTTTATTCTTTATATAACAATATTTTCAGAGGTTCAATTCATTTTCATATGATATAGAACAATTTTATAACTAAAATCAAATTATTCCACATGATGAATTTATTGCTAATAATACATTTAATGATAATATATTTTTGAGAAAATATGAAATGTGAGCAACTACATTTCAGACATATTTATTTGAAATTTTAGATATATTTTAAACTTCTGGAAAACATGTCTTAAAAATATAAAATTTCAAACACAGCTGAGATTTCCTGTTTCACGAGCCAGCTTTAATTCTGAATTAATTTTAAAGACAAATATTGTAACATGATGCAGCATTAGATTTTAGTAAAACATATTATATTTATCAAGATACATTTACTATTGATATATGGCATGAAAACTAAATGATGTTACTAAATATGTACTAGAATGTAGTAATGTACTAGAATGTAGAGAGTAAATAAACATTTCGGAATTTAATAAACTGTTTGTTATTGCTAATATATTGCTTAATTTTTCTGAAGGCAAACAAAGAAAAATAAATTTTAGTAAAATTTGATTTCTAATTTTTTAAGTATCATCTGCAGCATAAGTATTAATTTATTAAAAATGTATTTTGGAAAACTATTTATTTAAAAATATCGTTTAGTGCTTGTAATAAATGTTACTTACTATAAAATTATTTGCATGACTTATTTTTTTTAGGGAGAAATCTTACAAATTTTTAGACGTATTAATTCTATACGCAATTCCATGAAGAAATTATAAAAATCCATTTTACATCTGTTTTTAAACATTATTAAGAAAATTTTAAAATATGTTTTCGAAAGGAAATTGTTTGTCTTTGTCTAAAAATAATAAAATGCTTAAATTTTCATAATTTTTCTATTTTTTTTTATTTTCAGATTATATTTTATTATTTTTTTGATTCCTTGCATATTCTGTCATTCAGTTTTTATTGATTACTTGTATATTCAGTCGTGAATTTTGCTCTATTTTGAGAAAAAAAGAAATATTTTGTTTATTATCTTCTCTATATATGTGAAGAATAAGAAATTCAAGTTGTAGTACGACAAAAGGGGACACGCATTTAGAAGACAGATACTCAAGAGATTTTGCGTTTTAATGACATTATGATGTTTATTAAAAATGTTTATTAGGAAATGTTTATGTCTAAAATGTTTATGTCTAAATGTTAATGTCTAAAATGTTTATTAAGATGGTTTATTTATTGAATAAAAGAAAAACGCGTAATGCTATTAAAAATTATGTCTCTAAGGTCAATCACAATCTTATATCTAAAAAACTTTTTAAAAAATCATGAGCATCAAAATTGTAAACTTTTTAAAATAAAAATTAATCAAAACCAGCATTTCCTGCAAATCCACTGCTCATAAATGACGGCTACCAATGCATAAATGAAATATTGCAATTGCAATAGTTTATATTTGAAAAATCAATGCAGTATAGCATCATTTATTCTATAGCTAGATATTATCAGACATTATTTCGATATGAAATAGCTCGATTAATTATACATTCATTTATTAAATGCTTTTGTATTATTTAAAGCCTTTTGTGTGGAATCTCAAAATTTAATTTTGCCCAGATAAAACATCGATTGAGAATCATGTTTACAAGAAACTATTTAAACAATTATAATTTACTGTACATTAAAATATAAAAACATATATATTAATTTCCTATCCTTTAACAGCATAATAATTGCTTTTAATATAAATAAAATAAATTTTATTTGCTTTAGCAAAATCATTTCCAATATAAGAAAAGTTTTTAGATGTTTCTCGACATAGAATTTCCTACTTTAAAATATTTCTCAACACATCGAGAGATTCAATAAATAAATAAATATTTTCATAAAATAAACTTTAGAGATGTGATATATTTTCTTTTGCTTCTGTGCAGAAACTAATGAATAGTGAAAAATTATATTCTCAATGACATTCTATATAGAAAAGTAAAATATAGTCTGAAAAAAATCTAATAATATTTTAATTATAATAATAAATTAAAAGTTACGAAACCTAAAAAATAAACTTTTTAATCTGAAAATCTTTTATAAAATTCATTGATTCCAAAAATTAGATTTTTATTTTATGACTGGGTAGTCATTGAGGCCGTAAAGAATTTTAATTCTTATAATTATTTCCAACATTCATAAAAGTAACTTCATTAACTATAAAGTTCCTTAACTATAACTTCATTATTTCAAAATGCAACCACATTTCGCATGTCAAACATTTTATTTCATACCGCCACGGAAATTATGAAATATTTATTTTACAACCAAATTCTGGTTTTAATACTCTTTTGAAAGAATTTTTAATAAAAAAATAATCATGATATCTGTTTGCACAATATGCAGACTTTTTTATGTATGGAAAAGTTATTTCAAACAACATTTAATGCTTTTTTTTTTACTAATTTACTAATTTTTTTTCATTAATTTACTAACTACATCAATAAAATCACTACATTTCCCATTACACAGAGATTGTATTACCCATAGTTCTACCCAGTGTATTATCCATTGTACAGGCATTTTAGAGCAGTTGGGAAAGTAAAAGCAATCCAATGATAAAGTAAAATATGAACAAATTAATGTCATTTCAGAATTTTTGCATGCTGTGAGATTTGTATAAGATAATAAAAAAATTTCCAACGGTAAAGTGCATTTCTAAATTGAGTTATTTATATTCTTCTGTTTACCAGAAATAATTTAAGAAGTTAAAAAATAAATAAGCAATTGATTACCCATTATTTTTGTTCTTCCTATATGTGATTATAATTGTACGTCGAAGGAAGTTATCTTGAGTTCGAGATATGCGTGACAAAGATTTATTTTTAAACTTTGGAGCGTGAGTAAAAAAAAAATATACATAAGGAAACATTGTCAAATATATGCAAATATGTCAAAAAAATGATGTCCGTTATTGTCACTTGTAGCATGTATTACAAAGATATTTGGTATGTGAGAAATTTGTGCATGAATCATCTGACATTTTTTTCGATGCCTTAAGTTACATGATAATTGTTTTTACACGTTATCATGTTTATCATTTTTTACGGCATTATTAAATTAGTTCGAATTTTTGATTCGTTTTATTTATTAATTCTGAAGGACATTTAACAATTTTCAGCAGGTTCTGTAACATTCACAATTTTAAATATGTTCATTCTGGAAAATCTAGTAATGAAATAAACTTGCAAACATTAAGTGACATTATTAAATAACAGAAATAAAATTCGTGATATAAATATGAATGTTATTTTTATTTTGTTACTAAATTTGAAAGCAAATAATTATCGCAATATATCATGAGATAAATACTCTTGAAATTTCAAACTTTATGAAAAATTTCAGAAAGAAGAAAGTTCTTTGCTATTTTACAAAAAATGAGGTTTCAATAATAAAGTTAAGTTGCCATTATTACTTTAACTGTAAATAAAAGCGTCCAATTCAGATTTTACTTGATTTTTACTAGATAGTCAACTGTAAATTTACTTTGTGAGAAAAAAAGTCAGTCCTCATTGAATTGTTCTATTCAATTTCTATTCATAGGAAATGTAACTCTTAAATCATATATATAAACTTTCGAAAATTAACATATTCTCACAGATTTACGTGTTGTGATGAAATGTGATGTCGAAATCCTATGGCGCTGAAATTGGTGTAGTGTGTATGTATGGGAAATGAGTTTCCGATTCGGTGATTGTGTCTCTTTCACCATTCCATTTGTCATGAGCTGGGCTCAAATTACGAGGTTTTATTACAATAATTTTAATACTTCTTTCAAATCGGACGTTTATAAAAATATGTTAATGAAAACTAAACTTGATCATTCTTCTATATAGAGTGCATCTCAAAATATCATTAATTCAGTATTAAATAATAGTTTTGGTTTCGAAATTTTCAATTATTACTCACAATTTTTAAAATAATGCCAATGATTTGGCTTTCAACTACAATTAAATTGAAATTTGCATTAAAGTCAAGATCAATAGGCACCATGTCCACCTACTGACAAACCAAGAAGAAACCGTCATCAGAAGGAAAATTGAAGTAAATGTGAATTATTTAGACGTGCGCATGCGTTACCTAATGTTATTAAACAAAAAATAGTATAAAATAAATAATTAGTTTATTCATTTACCAAATTATTCAGCTTTCGATATGCTGATTATTTAAGTATCTTTCACTTTAAATGAATACGATGCATAAAAGAATAATTTAAACTGAAAACTTTTAAGGAAACTGTATCAATAACTTTTTTTACTAAAGTAAAAGTAAAATGTGTATCTTAAAGATGCGACTTAATATAATTCAGTTTTTTATAAAGTCTCTTTGTTATATATAGTTACTTATATCAGTTGATATATAAAACTTTTATAAAATTCAACGGATATTTTCTTGATTAAAATCCGTCAAAAGTATTTTAAAAAAATGAAAGGCATTTACATTATTAAGAAAAATCTGCGTTATTTTATTGTAATTATTATTTATGTGAGAGTAAAAGAAATCTGTAATTCCAGTTGTTATTTCTATTCTAGAGGGAAAATTCTTGGAGCATTGAAAAACGCAAACGCAATTATGTTATTTTATTCATTCTGCAATTCAGGTGAAAAAGCATAATGAAGCTAAAGCATCCTCCATTAAAGAGATCTTCATATTTCCCTTTTTCGCAGAATAATCGGATGAGTTCACATATAAGTTGTTAATAAAACATAAAGGCAAGAACCAGTTTCCTCCCCTGGCGCTTTTCAAAACTGAGTTAAGAAAAAAATTTTGACATTCAATTTTTCAAATAAATTACATAAATAATTTCCCTATGGAAATCACTGAGAAATATTTTAGTGCTTATGCTTTTATATTTAAATTTTAATTTTGAAAAATGTTTGCAGAATAGAGAAGTTTTCTTATCTTAAGATAAATTTATTTATTTATTTTTATTTTTTTAGCCCAAAATGGAATTATATAGATTTTTAAAGCGAATGTTAAAACAAACAATAGTTTTGCGAAAACTGCAATTTCTGGAAAGTTATTAGGTATTTTACTGCTGTAGATGATGGATAAGGATTTAAAGTGATTATTTTATAGTGATAGTTGCTTG